>OU744446.1:17763130-18007399 GCA_916610825.1 Haliclystus octoradiatus
TTATTATTATTATTATTATTATCATTATCATTATTATTATTATTATTATTATTATTATTATTATTATTATTATTATTATTATTATTATTATTATTATTATTATTATTATTATTATTATTATTATTATTATTATTATTATTATTATTATTATTATTATTATTATTATTATTATTATTATTATTATTATTATTATTATTATTATTATTATTATTATTATTATTATTATTATTATTATTATTATTATACAGGTAATGTACTTCCCGACGTTGATGAACTATATAATCATTTTAAAGAGTTACACGAAGTGAGCTCGGATACAACAACTATAAATAATTTTGCTAATCTTGACAACACCACAAAACATGACTCAGAGATCAGCTCTATTGAAGACCTTAATCGACCAATAGAAGTCGATGAAATATTTGCAGCATTAAAACTTCTAAAACTGAAAAAATCACCTGGAAAAGACGGAGTTCTTTCTGAAATGATCCAGATAACGATGGACAAATTTGTTGACATATATCAAAAACTTTTTGATCACATATTTCAGTCTGGTTACTTCCCTGAGTGTTGGAAGGAGTCCCTTATCTTGCCTCTCCATAAATCTGGCAGTAAACTAAATACTTCTAATTACAGAGGAATAAGCCTCACAAGTATCCTTGGTAAGCTTTTTTGTCTCGTCTTGAACGAAAGACTCAATTATTTTTTGATTGCAAATCATATTATTCACAAAAGTCAAGGTGGCTTCCAAAAGAATCGAAGAACGGTAGACCATCTTTTTTGCCTTAAAACATTAATTGCCAAATACACCAAGCATAACCAAAAACTGTTCGCATGCTTTATTGATTTGAGAAAAGCGTTTGACACCGTTTGGCATACTGGTCTTTTATCGAAACTTAAACAGTTAAACATCAATGGATTATTTTACAACATGATTAATAGCCTATACTCAGATAATAAAGCACAAATAATTTACAACAACCATCTAACAAAAACTATCTCTCCGAGTATTGGAGTCCGCCAGGGTTGTATTCTAAGCCCAAACTTGTTCAATCTGTACATTAATGACCTCGCAAACACCATGACATGTCCATTGACAGATCCAGTTTTTCTTGTTGACACACCATTGAATTCTCTCATGTTCGCTGATGACATTGTTTTACTTTCACAAAGCAAAGAGGGACTTCAAAAATGCCTTGATAAAACTCTGCAGTATTGCGACAACTGGAAACTGAAAATAAACTATGAGAAATCAAAATGTGTCGTATTTTGCAAACAATTTAATGTAAAAAATTGCACATTCTCTATCAATAACAACGTTTTAGAAACAGTGGAAAATTATAGATATCTAGGCTTTTCTTTCAATAGTTCTTGCAGGCAGGCATTTGGCATAAAACAACTTTGTTTGAAGGCAGAAAAGGCATGGACAATGACTCGGAGGTTTTTGGGGCAGTCGTCAGCCAGTTATGTCGGAATTCACAGAACGTTATATAACAGTATAATAAAACCAGTCATTCTCTACGGCAGTGATATTTGGGGTGATACAATAACACAAGAGGAAAACAATCCCATCGAAACATTACAACGAAAGATTATGTGCCAGATACTAAATGTAAAGCGAAACAGTAATAGCACTGCTGTTAGAGGTGAACTTGGTTTCCCTCCACTCTTAATGGATGTAAAATTAAACATGGTAAAATATTTACTCAGAATAATAACTTCAGAAAGTGATAGTTTAATTTACAAAGCATTCGGAGAGCAATTATTGGACAATTCGTCAAGTTCATGGCTTAAAAGTGTACAAAAACATCTTGCCGAAGTTGACATTAATTTACCTCTGCTACTTAGTAAAGACATATCCCTAAGATGTAACAAAACAAAACTAATCACTGCAATAAAAAATCAAATTGAAAGCAATTATGCAAATAACTTTGAACAATCTAAATTAAATAAAACTATTCCAAGCTTGTCACATCAATTAGACTTTTACAAAAATATTAAAACGAAATTTGAGTTTGAAAATTATCTGCTGCTCCCGGACCGAAAGGCAAGGATAGCTATCACTCACCTTAGAATTAGCTCTCATAGGTTAGGAGTCCAGACTGGCAGATATTTCAATATCCCGTACGAAGAAAGGACATGTAAATTTTGTAAAAATAACAGCCTGGACGATGAGATGCACCTTCTTTTTAATTGTAATTTTAATAATAATTTTAGAGATATATTTTTTAAAGGTATAGAAAAGCTATATTGTGACACCGAAAACTTCTACGTAAAAAACAACGAAGAAAAGTTAGACATATTATTCACACATCCATCTTTTGCAGTATGCAAACTGCTTGGAACATTTATTTATCAATCGTTTGAACAAAGAAAAGATAGTCTGAACAACTCTGTAACCTAATCGCATGCAGACTTATATTATATTATAAATAGCTAAGGCCAAAATGGCTTCTTGTATCTACCATACACCTCTGTTTAAAATTGGTAAATTGGTAATAAATGAACATAACATAACATAACATATTATTATTATTATTATTATTATTATTATTATTATTATTATTACCACGTGCCCACATCAGAATGACAGAATGAGTGCAAGGCTAAATTTACATTTATTTTCCCTTTGTATATATTGTTAAATTTTATTTACTACTTAAAGAAGTTATTATTATGTTGAAAATAATTGAAATTATTGAAGTATTGAAGTATTTTTGTTTAACCTTTTGTTGTTGCATAAAATCATCATCAGTCCTAGCCAATTATCTTTTGTAGATTTTCCTCTTCTCCCTCCGTCTTGGAAAGTGCTGAATTTGATATCATTCTTTACTTTCTCCATGATCGATTTTTCATATGTCTTGCTTAAAATGCTGGTTAAAAATAAGCCTCTTCTATTTTTCATTTCAGATTTTATTCCCTTGTTCTTATATATAGATTTTTTTTCCAATCTTTCTCACTCAACTGGTGTCACATTTTCTGATGCAAGTTTGTTAAACAATTTAGTAAGTGACTTTATCATCTCTGAACCAACTTCTATTAACATTTCGTTTCTCCACCCTTCGCTGTCGGCTGCTTCTTTACGTTTGAGATTTTTAACTGTGTTTTTGATATCCTCTACAGAGTATTCTAGCTTTTCCTGACATTTTCCTTCTATTTCTATATCCATCAATTTCTTATTTATTTTCAATTCATTTTCTCTCGCACTTTCTGTTGTTGGCTCTGTTCTGTTGAAGAATTTCTTGTAAAAGCTTCGAAATATTTTTAAAATTTTAAATTTGTCTTCTTGCTTTCTACCGTTGGTATCAGCCATGGCTATAGGAAATTCTTCCTGTCTCCCTTTTATTATCCTTTGAAACTCCCAGAATCTTTTATTTTTAATTTCATTTTCTCCTTTTTCTAACAAATTTACTGTGTTTTTTATCCGGGTTTTTTTTACGACGAATGTTGTTCTTCGTAAATGTGATTTGTAATAAGCCTTTGTCTTTCTGTGAACAATTCTGTGTTACTGTCATTTCTGTATAGTAGTTTTACACTCCGTTTTGCCATTAGTATGTCTTTGCTGGCTGGTGCATTGCTTTATTTTTTATTTTGTTTTACATTTTACTTTGATCAACATAACTTTTTTTGTCCATTCAGAATATTGTACCATTTTCTTCCTGGCTATCAAATACTGTGGACAAGTTTTTTCTTTGCAATAAGCTGTTAAATTCTTCATAACCTCTTTTGGTGAGGATTCCGTGACTTTCTTTACCATGTGACACTGCTCCGTCACATTCCATTATCAAGGCTCTGTGATCGCTATAACTTAGTATTAATTCGTTGTCTATTATTAGGACTGTTTATGGGTTAAATAACTTTTCCTCATCTATCAATACTGATTTAGATTTCTTGCATACTTTTCTTCCACGAAAACGTAGTCCAATATTGAATGATTAGCTCCTTCTACTCTTGTCCAAACTCCTTTGCATTTACTGCAGCTGTTTACCATCACAAGTTCACAATCTATCATCAATTTTTTAATCAGTCGTCCACCCTTGGTTATCTCTCTGTGGTTTCCAATTATTATTTCACCAACTCTACAATTAAATTATCCCATTAAAATAATCCTTTCCCGTAATCTCGACACCTTTGTTGATTTCTTTTTTTAGCACTTCGTGCTGAGATTTGAGTGTTTTCTTTTTTCTTGATCCCCTTTAGGGAAAAAAATGCAACTCCTACTCGATATTTAGTCTTGGTACTAACTGAAATCCACAGACTTTCCATGCTGCTCTCTGTTTTGTTCACCTCCATTGTGACATTTTCATATATTTTCTTCACAGCTATCAACACTCCTCGTCCTTCATCATTTCTATCATTTCTGTACATGCGATATCCTTCTATTTGTATCTTGTCTGTATTGCTAGCATGTGTTTCTACTATATCGATTATATCTGCGTCAATGCTTTGTATCATTTCAGATAGATTGTCATGTTTTGATTTTAATCCTCTGATGTTTACATAGTACACTTTCAACGATTTTTTAAGTTTTTTTCTATTGTTTTTCTCCTTCTCCTCCGTTTGTGATTTCTATTATTCTCTGCTTGCACATTTTGGTTTTCCATTGTCTGTTCCATATCTTGTCATTGTTTCTGTAGCGGTATTGTTCTATATATCGGATACATGGGTTGCTGCATAGGTTGCCACGTACTGGCAGTGTTCCCCCTTTGCTGTTGCCTTACATCATTCTTGAATCCTTGTACCTCCTCTTGTATTTGCTGTTGTACAGCTTTGATAATTGTCTCGTGCAGTGCTTGATTTATTTTTTCTTGCAATTCTTCCCATTCTTTTTGTCGATTTTCCAATGTGCGTCTCAGTTTGTGTTGCTGGGATAGGTGCTGTCCAAGTGCATGTGTTTGATGTTCTGGAATTTGTTCGTGAAGGTAAGGCAAGTAAAGCCGACATCGCACAGACCACACCGAAACTTTTAAACGACGCATCGTACGTAATCAATTACGTAATGTATTTCATTTTTGTAGAATTTTATTGTTCTGCATCAATTGTTTTTACTTTTTTTTTTAATTTTTGAAAATAGGTTTAATAAGTTTCGGTTTCATTATATCTTCAAATTAAATATTAAATATCTTGGTATCAATTGTTTTTTCTATTGAATATTTATCACAGAAGCTTCTGATAAATATGTAAAGGACATCAAAAAAAGTTCTTCTTTGATCAGAGAATACATGATTTCTTCTTTGGGCTGCAACAAAATGTGCTGGCTGCTATATATATATATTCGAGCTACAGTTATTTAAAGTGTATATACCGCCTTTTTTAAACGACGGATTTGGATAGAACCTTTTTTCTATTCGTAAATGTTGAATAAAAAAGATTTCTAGCTGGATAGGGATCAACAATTAAATTTTGAATAAAAAAAGTAAAACGATTCGACACTTTTTTGGCCTGTAGCAATTTAAACATAGAACGTTGGCAAAAAATCACGGTCAACAACATTCTCTTGTAGAAAATAAAATCGTTCCTTTTTTGTTTTCAAAAAGTGGGACACGAGAATCTCCAAAATGCCATGTTTAAGGTCAGTTTTGACAGGGAGAGTTGCGCTGTGTAAAAACTCAACAACAACATGTACGAATAGAAAAATCTTCTATCCAAATACCTTTAGAAAAGGAGAGATATACACTTTAAGAAAGGTAGCTCTATACTAATCGCGCCAACTACAGACCGATTTCCCTCACTTGCATTATGTGTAAAGTGATCAATTTTATTCATTATCTACAGATAGCGATGCCACGCCCCTCATAAAAACATTAAACAATTATACATCAACGGCTGAAAATAGCAGCTAAAAAATTGCTTTTAACAAGTACAGCGTGTTATCTGTTGGCAATCTAAAATTACCAAGCAATTTATATTCCTTATGTAACAAAGAATTTCAACACGCTAGTGTCACAAATCAAAGATCTTGGTATTATATTAGTTAAACATCGGACCTCAAATCATTTGTTCAATGTTCAATGATAGTATCAAAAGCATACTCTCCTTGTTACTTAATATTAAATTGTTTTATTTCAAAAAATATATATCTGCTTATGTATGCCATCAAAACGTATGTCAGACCCTGCAGAATCATCGAGCCCGGTTTGGAGCGCGCAGTTGGCTAAAGACATCAAATTCCTTGAAACTGTACAAAGTTCATTTACCCGGTGAGTTTGCAGTTTTGTAAACATTATTATGTTTGTTGTCTCTGCTGATTGATTACGTAAATTAGAAGTAGAATCCCTAGAAGTTCGGCATATTAAAGCTGATCCTTCCCATATTTACAAAATTGTACATGGTATTGCAGATTTTCTATTAGATCAATTCTTTAAAACTTCATCATTAAAATGTTCCTTGAGGTCGCATTCATTAGCACTTTAATTAATATGTATTTCTAAAACTGATTGTGCTTGATACCAGTTTTGTTGCAGAGTATTACCTTGGATAATTCTCTATCAGAAGAAATTGTAACTTCAACCAGTTTTCCTACCTTAAAAGGGGCCTTGATGCGACATTTATCCACCAAGGTATTTTCGTAATTTCTCGCATTTAGTAATTCTTTAAATGTATATGAATCTTTAAACGTTAGTTGTAACTAGGCTACATTTTAATGAGAGTTATGTCACTCTGATTTGTTTTGCCTGTCAATTTTGACAAAATAAATTAAATGAAAATGAAATGAAATGTTATACTATAAGAAAAGTATCCAGCAGTATTAATTAAAAAAAAGTAAAACGATTCCGAAATTTTTTTGCGTATATCAATCAAAACTTGAAATGTTAGCAAAAAATCAAGGTCAAATTCTGTTGTTGGATGAATAATCGTTCAATTTTTGGTTTCAAAAAGTGGCACACGAGAATCTTCAAAATGCCATGTTCAAGGTTAATTTTGACGGGGAAAGAATCGCGCTTTGTGAAAACTCAACAACAAAATGACACAACATACAACATACGAATAGAAAAGAAAAGAAAGTTCTATCCAAATCTGCTGTGTAAAAAGAAGAAAGAAAGCTACATATACACTTAAGGGCCATTTACACTGCAGCAAAATAGGCACGGTACTCGTCAATTAATACATCAAAGGTGTGAAGGTGTCAAGTGTTTTTGAGCACGGGCCAAGCAAAAACACTGTCTAAACGGCTTTTTCAGACATTGAAAAGCGGCACCGTGCCTACTATTTTGATCGGGCCGAGATCATTTCTCGAGGTAGTCTCGGCCCGCTCAAAAAGTGGGCACCGTGCCGTTTTGCAGTAATTATGACGTCATCGTAGAAGTTGCGTCTCTTTACAGTGGAATTCTGAGGTTTTCTAATAAAATCAGTAACAGACTAAAGATTACCAAAGCTAGATAAGCACATTAAGCATATTTTGTTACGTATTTCTTTTGAAAATTAATGAAGTTTCTGTAGTATAAGGTTTAATTATGCAAATTGTAACTGCGAGTGCGGAGCGTAAATTTAGATGTGTCTTTTGTCACAGAAATACTGATCTGGCGTGGTAGCATGTTCAGGAGGTGAAAGACTAACCCAAATGTATTTGAATTTTGCTCAATGGAGATAGGAATGTAACAAAAATTTAAATATTATAATTGATGAAAAACATAGTGATTTTCAGTTCAACGGAATCCTTACAAGTTATTTAACATAATTGAATCTCAATTTATCGAATTTCACCTGTAAAACCATTAAATAATGAGAAACCTATAATTCAGTTTGTAAGTTTTCAATCTCGGCCCGCGTAAAAATAGGCACGGGCGATCTTGAAAACAGTTTTTAATAAGCTGTGTAAACCCTGAAAAAAAACAGCACGGGCCGCATTCTTGTTAACACCTCGGGTGTTAATTGACGAGTACCGTGCCTTTTTTGCTGCAGTGTAAATGGCCCTTTGAACTCTTGGTTTAAATATGATAAAATATGCATTTCCAACCTAATATTCTCATACATCCCAAGTAAATTCACAACAAACATCCATCCTGATCATCCCCCTTTTTATATTGCGTGATCCTATAGAATCGTCAATTAAGGAGGAAAAGCAAATTGTAGAGATATGACTATATATCATTATTGAAGATATGTAGCTGGAAATACCAAATCTTGCAATAGTTGACATAATGAGATCATTGCACCATCTAATTAACAGACTTTAAAAAATAGAATTTTATGTAGTATATAAATATCAATTTACAGTTCAGGAAATATATGAACAATGTAATCATCAATGACATCAAGACAACGCTGAATAATCAATAACAAAACTGAAAGTGATACACTATACAAATATAATTTAAAAATTATTAACAAAACAGAGATCAGATAATGTCAACCAATAACAATAACTAATATCAAAATACTTGTAGCGGCAATATGGCAGTGAAACGATTGGTTTCCGAATCATAAATCAAAAATCGGAGGTGTCTTGAAAGAATTCCGAAGTTATTTTAAGCTCCTACAGAAGATACATAGATAAAGGTTATTATTATTTCGTCTGCATGATTTCATAATTACCACACACAAATAAAAGGCTACGAAGCTTCTCAATTAACGGGCAATGCGAGAAAACGCTGATTTTATACTGAGTTGTTATCTTCTTTCCACTCAATTGCCAGGTATTCTTTCCAATCACGAATTCATACTCGTCCAGTATATATGAAGCAGAATGATACTTTTAACAAATCAATTTCAGCGTCGAATAAAATTAACCGAATGAAATATGTCATGTGAATTTCATTCCACTCCAAGGTGCACTTTTTGTGGTTAAATTATTAACATATCATTGCTATTAAGCCGTGAGCCTTTCACAGTCAAGAATGAAGGAAAATATTATGAAAAGTTACTACTTGCATCCCCTAGCAAACATCATAGAAGAAATTCTGAGGAAAAGTTCTGAAAACACGGTGGTTGGAGAACTGAATTGCGATTAGGCTAGGGCATGATCAAATGGGACTCTATATAAGCACTACAGACCCAATCATCCGAGTAACAACATGATTCATCTTAGGTGCGCAAGGCATCCATATAGCTATCAACAGACACATCCTGATGCTCTGAGCATGATGAAGTTATTGTCTATCCAATAGAGGGTTCCGCTGCTTCCTGCTATAGTCCCCAATTCGTTTTAATATTTCTTCAATATATTCATTATCTTCTCTAATATTAAGTATGCCGTTGTCCCAAAGACGAATCCAGTCTTCGTGGAGAGCGCTGCAAATAATTTTATTTCTTCCTCCCAATGTGCATGTGCAATGTGCATGTGCAATTTGCAGCCATTTTTTAAGAGAGGTCAGAATAACCTTTGAAGCCCGTTGTCCAAGTACGAAATGCTGCTGAAAAAGTGTCTCTTCCTGTGATATTTTCAAATATGGTTTTTCTATCTTCTTGGCACCACTTTGTCAAGCATGATGGTCATTATCAGCACTACCATTGTTTATAATAATGACAGCAATGGCCTGGGGATGATGGTATTGATAAAACAATTAATTAGGTTTCGTTTTGACGACGTAGTGTTTGTTCAATTTAATGATGTTGGTTAAAGCTAGCCTTTCCTTGCTGCTGTAGTTGATGATGAAAGTCAAGGTGTTGTTGTTGCTGGTTTTCTATCATCTGAATCACAATTTGCATTGTTTTCTTCATTAAATCAATAGCATAGCTGCTTTCAGTTTTACAGCCTCATTTGCATGTTCTGTTTCCGACAGCGTGGACTTGCTTCTATTGGCGGCCAACTGCTTAAAAAGCTTTGGACGTCAAAGAAGAGAGCAAACTAATCTTAAATCATCTGACATCATCACAATAATTTATTAGATGTAGCTTTCCAAGGATTGCTTAGTCCGTCACAAGAGTAGATCTATGTAAGTGGCTCAAACAGCGGATGTGGCCTCTCGTCCAGACACACAGTCATGAAATGTTTAAAACAGATCACAGAAATGTATTATTCTAGTAAAATGAAAATGTTATTAATAAGAATGTCGGGTACCATTAATTACTTACTAGATTATTTCGTTGCATATTAACTTCGCCATGTTGGATAGGTAATAACAGCACAATGCTGAAGTACTAGTACTATCAATTAGTGTAAATGGAGCATTGAGCATAGGGCGACAAAAGTTTCTGATTATTAAATTGCAAAATCAATTGAACAATTGTTAAACTATGTGATAACATGTAAAAAAAATGATTGTTCTTGTCCTACTTGAATATAGTCTGCTAGAAGTTGATCTTTAGTTATACTATTTCTGGTTCTGAAATATTATTTAAAAAACAAACTATTTTTTGTTGTTGTGACTTCCCAGTCCATGATCCTGTTATTTCTGAAAGCAATTAACAAACCTTTACCTGAATGAAAATCTTTATTGTACCGAAAGCTAAAGACCATTGATTATGATAAATTTTGTTCTGATTTAAGGGATATGAACTTTCAACATCATCTTTTAAATCCAGTGGATGCCATAAACAAATATGATCATGTTCTTTCGAATTTATTAAACACCCATGCTTCACTGAAGAAACGTACGGTGACTGTTCGTTCTAACTCTCCGTGGTATTCTGCTAACTTTAAAATAAAGAAGTCTATTCTGCGTAAATTTGAGTGGCATTGGCGTTACTCTCGGCTAACTGTTGATAGAACGTTATATAGTGATCAATATCACCATATTGGCTCCATGATTCGTGACGCTAAAATGAGCTATTATTCTTCAATTATTAACCAACACAAATATGACCTGATGCAACTCTTTAAGAATGTATCGAAATGCTATGCGCAAAGCCTTCCCACAATTTTCCAACATGTCAATCCTCTGAACTGCGCGCAAACAAATTTGCTGGATTCTTCTTTGATAAAATTGTTAATATACGAGATAATTTAACTTCAACATCAGGCACTGTCAACATGATTGATAACAGTAACATCTGTCAACCTGAATTAATAGGTTCTCCTCAATATCAGAGGATGAACTTGCTAGCCTAATTGGTAATACAGCTTCAAAGTCTTGCATCCTTAACCCAATACCTTCTTCAGTGCTAAAAAATGCAATGGATCCCTGCTTGCTATAATCACCAACATCGTAAATCTATCTCTAACATCGTAACATGTCCCTGGATCTATTAAGATTGGTGCACTCTCACGCTCTCTAAAGACGCAGTCATTAGACTCCGAGAAAATCTTCAATTTCAGACCAATGTCAAACTTGTCATTTATTTCTAAATGAATTGAAAAGACTGTTGCATATCATATGAAAGAATATCTACACTCCAACAAATGAACTGTTTCAATCTGCTTACAAGGAATATGATAGTAATCAAACTGCGCTTCTCCGTGTTCAGAATGACATATTATGTGCTGTTGATAGTCATGGGTCTGCTATTTTACTACTGTTATATCTCTCTGCTGCATTTGATACAGTGCATCATGATAAGCTATTATCAAGACTTTCATCTCGTTTTGGAAGGGTCCTGTATTGCAATGGTTCAAACCATATCTTACCCGGACCAGATGTTGACGGACACTCGTTTGGTCGTTAATATTCACTAGGTTCTTCAATTTATCATTATTTTGAATATAACCATATTTAAGATATAATTTATTATTGCTCAATGACTGATTTTGTAATAATATCGAAATATATCACATCTTGAACAAATGGTGTTAAAGAATTGATGTAAACTTATCAACTTATCTTTTGCTTCAATATCCTCATCAACGATCAACGATCAACGATGTAAACAATCGATAGGTAAGCACAGATATTTTGAATTTGCTAGAGATGGGAAAGAAACGAGCCAAACAGAGTACCAGTGACAATGAAGGCTTAGAATGTAAATACAATGATAAACTGAAGGAATCGATCAATGAAATGAGGGGAGAAATATCTGAATTGAAAGAAATTATTTCTAAATTTATCGAGCGGGAAAAGTTGCCATGTCAACCAAATTCTTGGTCACAGGTAGTGGCTACAGCCCCTAACAATGCATTAATTGTCAATAGAACATTTAATGGAACAACAAAAAACTGCACAAAGCTTCTTTCAGATGAACTTTCTCAAAAAATAATAGAAAAACTAAAGAAAAGTAAAATTAATGTTAAAGGATCAATAATTACAACAAAAGGGAAAACAACCTCGATCGAAGTGCCGAATGAAAAGCTAGCCAGCATAAAATCATCCTTAAGTAAAGGTAAAATTACCTACAAAGAAATAAAAAAAAGAGATCCAGTCGCAATTATTCCAAATGTTCCGAAATGGATGACATCTAAAGCTATCCATGATTCACTGCTTGCTGACAATCCAGACATTTTTGAGAGTCAAAATGACATTATTAATTTATATCTGTTTCCAACAAAAGAGAATGCTCTTGATCAAAGAGTATCCTTATGACTAGCATCCAAAGCATTCTCTAAGCTTGCCGAGAACAACATGTGGCTAAGACTTGATTCAATACTAAATGTCTGCGCCTATCCAGATCTGAAGCCGATTCGATGTTTTCATTGTGGCCGTCTTGGTCACAGTACAAAAAATTGTGAAGTGATTGATGAAGAGTCAAGTTGCTTTGATTGTGGTGATCAACATCCACTGGACGGGAAAAAGAAATGCAGCAGGATAGAAAGAAAATGTGCCGCATGCTGCAAATCGAAGGCATTCCAATGCAAAGCAACATCGCATCACACCTTCGATGGCAGTTGCCCACTACTACTCTTACACATAAAACGCAACATCGGAAATACAACTTTCACAAACGCCACTTATGGAATCATCGACAAACAACTTCAGCATATGACCCAAACAAAATACCGCAATGCCCATCAATAATCAACAATTCCGAATATCAACTGGTTTATTTAACTCATCCATCAGTAAATACCAAGTAACTACGACTAACACCAAAACAAAACTTTATAAAAAATTGAAGCATATCGTATTATCCACCATAAACAATTTGTATGTCACAATAACTACATCATTCACTACTGTACTCCCATGTTTTTCACAGATCAACCAATACTTTATAACACTTATCTATCTAATAATGCTCTGCTGTGGTGATATACATCCCAACCCTGGACCAATTTATAATATTAACATCGTCAGCTGGAACTGCAACAGTCTAAGGGGGAAGCAGCACGAAATCGACCACGTCACTAATAAATTATCACCGAATATCATTGCCCTATGTGAAACCAAATTAAACACTAATATCAGCAATAAGCAAATAGACTTAGATGGATTCACTCTACATAGGAAAGACCGTCCCAACAGCACTGCTGGAGGTGGGCTTGTATTCTACATCAACGACAACATCGCTTGCAGAAGAAAACCTAAATGGGAAAATAACGAAATTGAGATGATGGCATTCGATTTTAAATTTGGCTTAAAAAAGGTGTCAATAATATTAACATACCGGCCACCAAATTTTTCACTGAAAAAGTAATTTGACTGTCTGAATAGTATTATGGAAACATTACTTAGATCAAGATCTGAGGTAGTATTGCTAGGTGATTTGAATTGCGATATTAGCAAAAAAGTGAATAACACTCCTGGACAATCCTTTCAAGAATTTATTGATAACTACGCTCTCATCAATCTGATCAATGGACCAACCAGACCATCATCAGGGACATCACTTGATGTCATACTCATATCACATCCAAGACACTTCGTTGCTAGTAACATCATCGCAACTGGAGCTTCCGACCACAGTATCTGCATGACAACATACAAAACTAAATGCCTACGCACACAGCCAAGATTAATAACTTACAGAAAAACGAAAAATACAAACTTTACTTCACTCAATAATGATCTCTGTGGGATACAATGGGAACGTATGTACACTAATGATAACGGTGAGCTACTGTCAGCCGATGATGTATGGAACAGATGGTTCTTTGAAGTTAACTCAGTCATAGAGAAACATTCACCATTGACATCTAAACTTATCAAGGCACAAAGACCACCATGGATTACAGCTAACATCGACGAAGCTATCAGACTCAGAGATCACTTCTCGAAGTTACCACGAAATGAAGAAAATATCCGCCGCTTCCACACTAAACGGAATCTAGTCACAAAACTTAAACGACACAGCCTCCAACAATATCTCGAAACATCTTCAAAGACTGAACCCTCAAAATTTCACCGTAACTTACAAAAGATCACTGGTATTGGGAAAAACAAATCTGCTAATGTAGCAAATTTATTAGAAAACAATTGCTTAATAACCTCCGCTAAAGAAAAAGCACAAATAGTAGGAAGATATTTTAAAAAATGTATACCACCTACTCCAAACTGGACTGCCGACTATCTCAAAAATCACCCAAGCTTACATCAAATCATGAATCGCTCCTGCACTTCCTTCTGTTTTAAATACACATCAGACAATGAACTAAATAACATTATCAAAAGATTCAGAACTAATAAGGCAACTGGGGCCGATAACATATCCGTAAGCTTCATCAAAACTATCCTACCTAGCCTCACCTCTCCTATTACCGATCTATTCAATCACTTAATAACAATAAATGAAATACCAAAAGCCTGGAAACATGGCATAGTGTCACCAATATACAAAAAAACGATCCATCAAATAAAGAAAATTATCGACCAATTACCATCCTCACTCATATCTCCAAAGCATTCGAAAAATTCTTAGCAAATCAACTCCAAAATCACTTCAAACCAATTTTCCCATCTAATATGTTTGGCTTTGTACATAGTCACAGTGCTGAAATGGCCCTCATGAAACTCACACAAGATTGTAGAACAGCCATCAACAAAAAACAAACTACTGCAATCGTTTCCCTCGATCTCTCCATGGCATTTGATATGGTACAC
Organism: Haliclystus octoradiatus; assembly: GCA_916610825.1. Taxonomy (NCBI): domain Eukaryota; kingdom Metazoa; phylum Cnidaria; class Staurozoa; order Stauromedusae; family Haliclystidae; genus Haliclystus; species Haliclystus octoradiatus. The sequence goes on from OU744446.1 coordinate 17,777,980, forward strand.
CATAAACTTCTGATGGAAAAATTGAGAGCTTACGGTGTAAATCCATCAAGTTGTAACTTAATCAACAATTACCTACGTGGAAGAACACAATCTATCAGAGTGGAAAGTCAGACTTCCTCGCCCTTTTCCTGCCCTCGGGGAGTCCCACAAGGATCGATAATATCACCACTACTATTTAATATCTACGTAGCAGACTTTTCATTTCTTCCAATAACCTCTTCCATCATACGATACGCAGATGATACAGCGCTATACTATTCCTCCAACCACAAAAACACTGTTGTCCAATACCTCAACAAAGACTTGGAAAAGGTGCACCAATGGTTCCAGCTGAATTGTCTTAAACTGAACCCCTCAAAAACTCAATGCCTACTAATCACTCACATTCCAGAACCCGACATTCACGTTACGAGCGCAAATCTTCTAAGTACTAATCAAATACATAACAAAGACATTACAATCGATGATGTAACCTTACCTTGGCTCAATATAATAAAGATACTCGGTGCTCACATTGACAGTAGATTAAACATGAGATGTCATCTTCGCAATTGCATCAGAAAAGCCAATCTCTCCCTATATCAAATCAAACAGGTTAAAAAATCTCTAAACCCACACCTTGCCAATACACTTTACAAGACATACATCCGTCCTCACCTAGAACATTGTAGCCTACTTCTTCTTGGAATTAATCAAACGGATAGACTAAAATTAGAAAGAATTCAAGTAAAATCACTAAAACACCTAAACAACCCAGTACTGGAAAAGAATATCGTCTTCCATCTCTACACGTCAGAAGAATAGTAAAATTAACCAATATGATCCACAAAACACATGCATAACAGAAACTCCAAAACTTTTACACTCCCTCTTCAAGATATCCAACACTAAATATACGTCATCTTGCCGTCCAAAAAAACTCATCCCACCCATTTGCAGAACAACCCTGATGAAATGGTCGATTGTAGCAGTAGGTACTAGAGTCTGGAACTTTATCCCGGAAGTAATACGTGGGGAAGCAATAAGAACATTCAAAGAGTCAAATCTTGCATATTTGATATCCCTGGAATGGAAAATAAATTATTGGTTTATGTCAATCAGCTGTCGATAGTTAGATTATAATGTTATAAATATCAAAAACACTAGCATTCTCGTCATAAATATAATACAATTAGCATAATTATGGAACTTATCTCGTTCAAAAAACGAAAAAAAAAACGAAAAAAAAAATAAAAAAATAATAATAATAATAATAAAATAATAAAATAAAAATAAAAATTATATTACATTATTAATACTATTATCCTTATCATTATTTCTACTAATTTACAATATTATAATTAATAACTTACTTTTAAATTCGTATCAATGTATAAACGAGAATTTGCTCATTTTGGTTACGAATCGAAGTAAAATTATACACACACACACACAGATAGAAAGCAATTTGTCTAATGTCAATGACTTTAAATCCTCATTGAAGAATTTTGACTGTGTAGTTCCTCAAGGGACAGTTCTGGGGCCGCTTTTGTACCTTCTATATACATCACCCATAGGTGTCATTTTAAGATCACATAATGTGCCTTTTCATATTCATGCTGATGAAATACAAATTTTTATAACTTCCGAGACCGCTACAGATGGTGATCTTCAGTCTTCTATCTCGAAATTTGAAGTCTGTTTAGCTGAAATTGATCTATGGATGTCTGCCAACAAATTGAAGCTCAACAAGAATATAACCGAGCTATTAGTTATCAGTTCCTTGTTAGTTATTAGCTCAGCAAGCAATATTTCTGTGAAAGTTGGCGATGAATGTGTATATCCGTCAAACTCTGTTCGTAACATTGGTGTCATCTTTGATAAACATTTAACCATGACATAGCACACAGGAAAATCCATTTGCTAGGGTAGACTTTTCTTCTTGTTTTAAGCAACACCATTTCTTAAAATAAGAAAATGGTGTGAAGAATTCATGAAGAATATATTTTCTTGAATCAAGAAAATAATGCTATGCTAGACTGAAACTGCTCAAATTATTGAAGTGATCTGTTCGATTTCTTAAATCAAGAATAATTTCCTACCCTAGTTTAATTTAGCTTGTATTTTTAGTTAAAAAAATATATTATATAATATATATAGCTCCTGTTAAAATTAGCCCTATAAATTTACACTTCTTATGCTTTTGACTCATGAGCTCAATTTTCCACATTATTTTAGCCATACCAAACTCTCCTTGAAACAACTAGTTAGTGGAGTTTGAAGTATTAGAAAGTATATAGTACAGAGAAACACAATTATTGCCTGAAATTCCTATGATTTTTAGCATATATCTATGTCCTTGCACAAATTGAGTTAGTATTTCACAACAGTTCTCAAATTATTAACCCAAATTACTCATGGTTACATGGTAGTTAGTTTAGCATATATGAAATAGATAATATTTATACAGAAGAAATTTAATGATTGATTAAAATTACAATTAGGGGGTGGGTATAATTTTGCTAATATATATATCCTCAAATTCACAACCCTATTTGCTCATAAAATCATTAATTCTCGTAATCATCTAATCAAATTGCCCATGGTAGTTAGTCTAACATATATGAAATAGATAATATGATTTATATTGAAGAAATTTAATGATTAACTAAAATTACAAATAGGGGGTGAGTATGATTTTGCTAATATATATCCTAAAATTCACAACCCTATTTGCTCATAAAATCATCAATTCTCATAATCATCTAATCAAGATGCCCATGGTAGCTAGTCTAACATATATGAAATAGATAATATGATTTATATTGAAGAAATTTAATGATTGACTAAAATTACAATTATGGGGTGGGTATGATTTTGCTAATATATATCCTCAAATTCACAACCCTATTTGCTCACAAAATCATCTAATCAAATTACCCATGGTAGTTAGTTTGTTAGGTCTGTTAGGAATACATAAGCACTAATAAGTAGTAAAAAGTATTAAAATTGTATTGTTAGTAAGCTCAAAGATTGGGAATTAATCATTGTACAAGATGTCTTCTATTTTAATACTACACAAACTATTGCATTATGTATAACATATATTACTCAATGTAAGTGCTGTGAATTTTGATTAGCTATAAGCATATGAAAGCCAATTACAATTCATTACAGAGAACATGTTCTGAAATAATATCTTTCAAGCAGTACCGTATTGGGACATATAATTTTTTATCGTTACCAGTTTTAACATGAAGAACATGTGGTGGTCAAGAAGTGTGTCTTGAGGACATAAAACCATTGTGTCAACACATTTTTCTACCTCATAGGACTGATAAGAAAAATTGAAGGCTATGATATTCAATCTTTCACACATAAAGTATATAAAGTCATTAACAAGGTAAATTGAATTTATAATGCCGAATAATGGTAGTTGCCCCAGTTGGGTTGCATCATACGCGACCACAGCTCCTTTGGCATATTTTGTTCCATGACATATTATCCAGGAAGTTGTAAATACTTGATTGAGCTCAACAGAGGGAAGAAGTCCAGCCAAGTCAAACCGCTGCCGAAGGAGGATACAATTGAACAAGTCAAGGCGATCAATTTTACCGAAGTTCTTTTCATTTGCGAACAAAGGATGACAATTTGGATTGCCATTTTTCTCTCCATTTTCGCAACAATCTTTGAATTGATTTCTTTTGCTAACGTCTTGATAATATTTTTGTAGCTTTGCTTTTTTGCAATTTGTTTGAAATAGCAATGGGCAGATTCAAATTTGAAACAGGCAGAATGACACATTGGCCCAAGCTGTTCAATCATCGAAGGTATATGAATTAGATAATGATGTTTTGGCAATATGTTTGAATTTGGAAATAATTCCTTGAATAGCGATGAATGTTGTATGATAAGATCCCTCAAATTCTGGATAGATTCATTGTTGATTACAGGTGCAAAATTCCAGTACTGGATTTCAAGCAGATCCATAATAAACTTATAATAAGAATCACTTTCAACAACAAATGAAGATAAAATAAATGGTAAAATTTGCATTAACATGCGGGCCTGAGCTGCCTTGATTTTTAACTTGTATTTTTCTTTCCCAATAAACACGGATGGCTTTAGCAATCCTGGGTTATTAGAGATTTCACTGTAGCCGAATGGATGGCTTAAAATAGCTGCGTTTAACTTCTCTAGATTAAATAGTCCTCGATTAATAAAGTTTAACAGAGTAAGTCTCAGCTCATATTGCACCACACCTTCTAACAGCGTGTGCATTATGTCCTGTGGAAGTTGTGATTTGACGTCAAATGTTGGTAATTTAGATAACATGCTTTCTTCTGTAATTCCATATATCAGACGTAAGTTTTCCTTTGCGCGCATACTGGCTTTTTTATGATTTTGAATTGGTTTTCATACCCTTCTTTGTCCTTAAAGTGAATAAATTTTCCTCAAAGTCTGTTTGCAGTTGTTCTGCAGTACAAAAACAATGCCTGCATTCCTGAAACGAGAACCCAACTACTTCTTTGAATCCACCCCAATAGTTCTGCCCAAGAGTATCGCCACAGCACATTATCACTTTCCCATAAATATCTTGTTTTTTCCCATCAAATTCCATTTCAACACCCTCATAAAGTCTTTGTAAATCTTTCACAATCGGAGAAAGAACTTTGCTGATACCATATTGTTTTACCAATGAAGCATTGGCAATTGCCAACAGACGCACTGCACATCGTTTTGATCTATACTTTGTATCAATATTTCCTATTGAGTAATAGAACATGTCCAATCTATTTTTACCAGCATAGCTACCAAGAGCATTGCAAATTTCCAATTCATCGTGGTATAGCAGTATCATCAATGTATTAGGGTGGTCATTAAAATAGTCGTCTTCTCGGTAAATATTGCCATCTTGGATATCACAGAATGTACCTTCTCTTGATTGTTGAGGTTTTTTCAAGAGCTGATCCCGTACAAGGTTATTTTGAAGTAATTGCTGTAAGCTGTCGATGATTGGGATATAAATGAATTTGTCATAGCTTTGAACAACTGTCGAATCATCTGAGCAGCTTGTGTTTCATTGGACCCTCAATGTTGGCCCAAAACAAATTTCTTTGAAATCTACAAAGAACAGATTTTCTTTGACGTATTTGGCTTGTAATGCCTCCGTTTCTAGTCCATGGAATAGATCAAAGCCATTATCAATCATATCCAATAAAATTTCAGGATGATCAGAGGATTGCATATAACATGAGCTTAAGACTTGTTGTACCAGAGACCGTGTGCTATCCATTACATTTTCCAGGGCAACCTGCACAAGATAATGAAAATATCATTTAAATACAATCATAGAAAGCTCTGTCATATCATGAAATTTCAAACTACATGTATGTCTCATTATACTTTATATTCAACAATCATGTATGCTAGTCTGTTTGTAACGTGTGGCTCACGCTTCCAACTGCTGCCAGGTCTTTTACATACTACGCATGCAATGTTGTCCACATAGCAGTGGCATTTTTAATTATGTTTTTTGGTCTTGACATAATAAATGATGAATACTGTCACATTAGCTAAATATCGATAGCTCAATTTTTTCAGCCAAAAGTCAAGAATAACTATCGATAATATATCCCTAAATGTGAATAAAATTGATTTTTGTATCCCCTACCGCACTTATTTCAGTGTTTTGACGGCTTTTCCAGCTGATTTTCATTGCTTATTTTCAAATAATCGTCAATTTCGGTATCCTTTCTCAACAAAGTTGAAATCGGTATCATTTTGTTGTCAAAAACGAGATAAATTCAATGATGACATCCATTTCATTGTAGCCTCTACTGACACAAAGTATTTAGCCTTTGAAAGAGACTGCTGCAATCCTACAGATTTTCCTTCAATCAGTGATCAATTTCGAAGTCATCAGAACGTATCATAAGATTCAACAAAGGCGCCGCTTCTGTTTAAGCCAATTACATAGTCTGTGATTGATGCGGTCTGCTACTTCCGACCTTTGCTTTAGTCGAAGCGTGTTTTTGGGATAGTTTCTGTTTTATCGTAGTAAATCCTTCGACTTTCATTGATTTCTTCCATTTTTGTTTGTATTTTTGAAATGTTTTCATCAATTATGTATCGGAATAAGCTAAAGGATATCATTTTTAAGAACTTATGGTAATTTGATGTAAGATCAATGCGAATATTTCTGAGAAAGATTTTTGAAGTATTTGTTGTTGTGGAAATCTGCTTTGCTTGCACCATCGATATAAGGCTGATACTTTTTCATAAAGAAAATACAAACGGATTTAATATGTGAACGATGTCAACTAAACTACTGGCTTTCGTGTCAATGTATTTAATCATCCTTAATGTTGGTTTTAACCCAAAACCCGATGCGATTTTTAGAATCTAAACAATAACAAAAGTTTGGACGCCATTTTCTCAAAATCAAAATTTTGTAAAAATTCAAATTTCTTGACAGCTCTCTATGCTACAATTCTAGTCCTATAGAGTTCAAACTTGTTCACAGAGTGTATTGATTGTACCTGCGTGCAATGAATATCAAAATTGTCTCAAACTTTGCTCTTAACAATTTTTATGAAAATTTTTGGAAGTCATCATTTTTTCATCTCTATCGATTTTTAAAATAAGGAAGTAACTTGAATTGAACAACACGAAGACCTTTGACCTGCAGTGAAAAGTGAATCAAGCTAATGCAAATCATCTGAAAAAGATGTTGTCATGACATTTTCAGCAAACAAGTTGGCAGGATGAAATTTGTAGACTGTATTGCTTTGTTGCCTGAAATTTGCACTTGTTACCTCAAAATTAAATCATTGCAATTCATTATATCTTAGCATTTCAAAACTATTAATCAATAAACTCCAAATGTGCAAATTGCAGCAGCACCTCTTCTTCCATGCACTCGCAAATATGATCACATATCGCGAATTTTATTTGAACTTCACCGGCTTCCTGTCTGTCAAATAATCGAATTCAAGATATTGATGCTTGCTTTGAAATCTCTTCATGGCCTAGCCCCTGTATATCTGAAAAACAATTGTTAGGCCCGGTTTCCACTTGACGAAAAATTTGCTGCAGCGAAAATTTCGTGGCTAAAAAGCTAAAAGCTATAAGGAAATTATTTCTTTGGGAGATTTCATTTCCCTTTCGAATTTATCCACCCACCAGAATGATTATCAACCTATGAAATTGTGAAAATCTCTAAATTTGTTATTACAATTATATCAAATGAAATATCAAATGACGTTTTCTATCTTGAAACAAAGTCATGAATTTCATAGCACAAATACGTTACTGTATAAGGCTATCTCGACGGGTCCTACGAAAACGGTGACCATGACCATGACTATGACCATGACTGGCTACGAGAACGGTGACCATGACGGGGACCGGTGACGGTGACTGGCTACGAAAACGGTGACCAAGTTCGGTGACTGCCTACGAAAACGGTGACTAAATTCGGTGACCGGCTACGAATATGGTGACCATGATAAGTCAGCCATGACAGTGACTTCCTACGAAAACGGTAACCAGCTATTAGACTTTTTTGGTGACCGACCGTATTTATTCAAAAATGAAAATTGAAAATAATGTTGAAATTTGTAAAGATTTCCTTGATTTTGTTGAACAACATATTTTTTTATTGATTTTGGCAACATCCAAATCAAGATTAGATGCAATTGATTTATGGCCATTTATCAAAGCATTGTAAGTGTTAATTTTCCATTGCCTTTAAATTCAATACTTATAACTATGTGTTTTAAACTTAGTAATGTAATACAGTATGCATTTTACGGCTGTATGTAAGTGAAGGCTATCTCCTTGGCGGGCTTCCTCTATCTGCCAGTTAGTATATACTAAAAATATATCATATACTATCATAATATATCCGGGGGACACCAGCTCTGCTTGGACGGCGTGTGCCACTTTGGAAATAGCCTGCTCGCAGACTCACTGTCAAAATGTAAACTTGGTAAACATTAGAGTCTGCTAACTCGAGGACAAAAGCTTGCCTTTGCTGAATCAGCACGGGGCTTGGAAATTGGCTGCCTCGCTTTCGCTAAGAATGCTTGGCCACGAAAGTCAAGCCCAGAAAAAGACCAACGACTCCAATCATATTATTATTAATTTACTTGAAACTCACTTACAGCAAGTATTTCACAATTAATTTTAGGGAAGATATCTAGTTTTCAATAAATCTGAAATTCAACTTTAACATCAGTAATGATCAAATGGTCTACTGCATTAATTCATGCTTCATCGGAATTAAACTCGAGTCGCTACGAATTTGAATTAGCCGCCTGATAGACTTATTTTGTCGAAATAACGAAGCAAATATAGAGTAATCATAATGAAAATAAGAAGACGACGAAAAACAGTGGCTCAACAATAGCTTCCTTTCTATAGCCATTAAATACTGCGGCTGAACTAAAGTGTTTGTTGTTTGTTGAATTAATTTTCCTTGCCATGTTGTTTTCGTGTCACGCCTCTCTCCGCTTGTAATAGCTTTGAATAAAAACGCTGTTCAAATCATACATTTATGAGACTAATCAGAGATATAACTAAAAATAATTGATGCAATTACGACAGTTAATGGCTCCAACACGTCTTGGAAATGATATTAATTCTCAATTCTTGGCATTGAAGTTTATCTCAAATATTCCAAACGATTTCGAAAGGGATGAAGTTTTCAGAAAAATGACAAGGGGAGTTATTGCAGCCTAGCCCACCAAGCCTCTCTTTGAAATGCTCTTCGCTGATTCGTCGCCAGAAAATCTTGGCGTTGAATCACAGCCCTTGTAGGACAATAGTTTTTACACCTTTCCACGCCCCGTGCTGATTCAGCAAAGGCAAGCTTTTGTCCTCGAGCTAGCAGACTCTACTGTTTACCAAATTTACATTTTGACAGTGAGTCTGCGAGCAGGCTACTTTGGAAACAGTTCCTACAATCTGAAAATCTACCCCTAAAGTCCAAAAATCTAGAAAAATCTTAACTGTAAATATATTATCAATTAATATTGTATGGGTGGTCATTCATATAAATTGAACGTATCTAATACGTTCCACAAAGCCACACTGTGAAATTTCAACTCTGCAACTGGGTATTGCCTTGATGGAATGGTTTACCTGAACTTGAAGAAACTGTTAAATCAAATTCATTTGTAGCATTTAAATATAGCTTAAAACGGGTGGATTTAACACCGTTTTGTAAAATTTGTAAGCAGATTCAAATTATTTGATTCCCTTTCGATATTCATAATTGTCTTTAAGTAGCCATTCATTATAGTACTACTTTTAATTAATCTTAACTTCTTAAGGCTGCATATATTAAAGTGTTCTTTATTTTAATTAAAAGTTTCTTCGAAAAACATTTTAGTATGAAAAATAGCGACAAGATAGCGATTTTATACTAAAATGTTCTTTATTTGCTAGTCAATTTGCCAAAAATATATCATATCATATCATCAACATATATAGGATTAAACACAGATAAACAAACCATAGGAGTCAATCAGGAGTCTGGAAATGCAATTTTTCTTTCACCACAGGCATGTATTCCTCTTACTGTAAGGTACTCTTAATTTATTAATTCACATCTCGTGCACGGCTATTTAATTCTACTTCTAAATTTTGAGGGAGTATGTTTTGAAAATGACTTGGTTTACAGTATAATCAGGAGCGTCGCCAGTTGGGGTGGAAAGCAAAAATCAGTAGGCAAATTCTGGCTTGCCATTGTATCTATGTGCCTGGCATATTGATAGTAACCAGCAATTTTTATTCATCTAGAAGGCTCTGAAATTTAATGACGATCGATAAACATGTTAAAACTTATGAATTCGTTGAAAAAATTTACAGCTATACATATGCATGCAAATAACATTTTTCCCCGCTCCGTTCGCATTTATTGACTTTATCGAAAACATGTTTCATGGAAGCAAAATACTGCGCCTCAAAACAGTAAAGCCATATTCGTCGTTATAGCAGCCGATCTATCTCCTCTCAGCTGCTACTGCATTTTAAGTCATTTTAAAATCAATGAAACGCATTCAAATTATCAAAATTATGTGATTTGTTCCGATTTTGTCGGAAAAATTAATTTTTCCTCCGAAAATTTCCTATTGTCGGGCCTATTTATGACAGCTATTACTCATTGGTCGTTATCACAGATCTATATAAACGTATTTTTTTATGTAGATCAGTATTCGTTATTCGTTAATGTATTCGATTCGATCAATCTGATCTGTTTAGAGTTATGATTTCAAATTAAATATTCACTTTCAACAAAGAACAAATCAGGTCGAATACGCAATCGACTTTCAAGTTTCGAACTTGATATTACGACTACGAATTTAAGTTTGATAGAGGAGTTTTCAAAAACATAAATTGATGAGTAAGAAAGTAATGAAGTTGTGCAGCAATTGCTTAATAATCTGTTCATTTTCGTATATTAATTTTCCAATTTATTAATTTATAATAGGTCGAATTCAGTTCCGTAATTCGGTTAGTAAGTACTCCATACACATTACACACTCATCAAACATCATATCATTTTATATCGTTGTATTTTATAAATTTTATATTTCGTATTTATTTCAGTCATCATACCGCATTGCGCATATTAGAAATATTTTAATGAACAAGAATATGATTATAAATTATAGAATCATTTGATACTGTGAAACTCCAAAAATTATAAAAATAACCAACTATAAAACAATTTTAGCATTTTAAAAAATAAATTGCAAATTTTTTTGCATTATTGGTACAAAAGTGTTCTAGCATTATTGACTTGCCCATTCCGAAAAGTGACACTAGCCGCCAAGTAAAGAGTTTTCTAAATGCATTGAGCTCCTTTGTTATCATTAACGCTCTTTGATAACCATTTGAATCAACACAAAAAGGTAAAATCCATGGCTCACGGAGAAAGCAAGCATCCAATAATTTATTGTGTCGGCCACAGGCACAATATCCTGCTCTTCTCCGTCGGAGTTGATACGCAACGCCATTCGAAGTTAGTGGAGCATGATTTGGTAAATTAAAGTCAGAGATTCGTCCTTCTGAATCTACACACTGGACTGTGCAAAAGCACAAAATATCCGGTAAATAGGCGTCATTATCGTTTACCCAATTAAGGGTGAAAAACGAACAAGTGCTCCTTTGGTAAAAACCAGGTATAAACATGCTTTCAGATAGCCCACAAATATACTCTGAAAAGGAATGAATATATGCCACGACCATTTAATTCATGTGAAACTTATCCAACACCCCTGCAGTCAGGAGGAAAGTTGCTATGCAAATGTGATCATGGCAGATCATTCCCCGATAATAATGAGATATTAGAATATGCCAGTGAATTCACCTCTGGATTTTTGAAATTTGAATTATGATATTTCCTGAATAAAATAGCTAGAGTTCAATCTGTTTAATCTCCGAGAGTCAATTCGAAACAGACAACATATAGATATCAGAAGCATCGATCCACCCATCGATGCTTTTAGGGCTAGATTACATTGATGGCTGCTGCAGAGCCCTAAAAAGCTCAAATATCGTGTAGGTGAATGTATTGACCTATGATTGACTAAGGTAACAAAGCCTTATAGTACAACAGGCCCGTATGCCCCCATATCAAAAGTTGAAAAATGATTAATTTGGTATCTCTGTTCATAAGTTATAAATTATAAGCTGTATGCATTGCCTGCAAACTTGTTTTTATCTAAATATGCATAGACAAATAGACATTCTTTAACTAAATCAACATTTATATTCATTAAATTCAGATAATGTGTTCCGTCTGTTAATCAGGACAAAACTCATTAATAGCATTGCAAATTTGCAAAATGTTTGTTTGTCTTACTATTGAAATCAATTCATATATATATACATGTAGATGCATGATAATGCATTATAGTGCATACTGCATGCTATACGTTTAGGATTTCATATTGTATGGAAAAAGGTTTTGAAGATATATATACATGACTTGAATATCATATACGACGATGCAAATTTTTTTTAACAAACCCATGAAGCGCATCCCTGGCCATCAACGCATGCGTATAATGAACGAACAGTAACTTGTAAACATTTCGGGAAAAAATAAAACTTCGTCTCGACCAGGAATCGAACCAGCATACCGTTCTTTCGCGCCAACAAAGATGGCTGCTTAAAATTTTCGTAAATATTTAAGTACGCAATTAGTTGCTTTCAAACGTATTTTGGAGGTAGTTTAAAGAAGAATTCGGGACAAAACTTGTAGGCAACAATTAATTGATTATGTTTATTATTATTGATTAGTATTTATTATTGAAATGAATGAATCAGAATCTGAAAAGATTCAGTGGAATCAGAGTATTGTAAAAACTTTGATTGATAATATCCGTGAAAAGGAGATGTTATGGAACCCCTATAATGTATCATACACTAATAGGCAAGCACAGGACACAGCTTGGAGAGATATTGCAGAAAGTATTGGTTTGATAGACAGGAGTGTAGAGATAAAATTGAAATGGAGAGACTTGAAAGATACTCTAAGAAAGAAGTTGAAAGTTGCAGCATCGGAGGCAATAAAAGCTGGCAAAACTACTCACAATTTAGAATACAAGTGGGTCTGGATGGAAAGCATGGATTTTATGAAAAACGTTTTGGTCTCTGAAATGAGACTGACTGCTATCACTGTTGTAGAGGAGTCAGGAGAAGTTCAAAATAAAGTAGATAAATCCAACAGGTCTGAAAATACAGATAAAGTATCACAGCTAGAAGAATCACAACAAGAATCTTTAGAAACGTCAAATAATGAGATTGAATACACCACCTCACTCACAATAGATACTAATACAGAGTTAACAACTGATAATAATACAATAGGAAACAAAGAGGTTGAAGAGAAATTGAAAGCCTTGAGGTATGAAAGCACGGTGAAAGAAAATAAATTACAAGAAGAAAGGATACAAAGACTACTAGACGAGAAAACTAAAATGGCAACAAAAGTACGGCATCTTGAAAACCAGGTACGAGAAATGAAAACTAATGCTGATGAACACATAGAATTGTTGTTCAGACTAGTGAAAAAGGTGAATGAGACCACCCAAGGTAATGAGAAAAAAACAATAGAACTAGATCTAGAACCAGCTGCACTTGAAGAACAAATGCAGGGGACAGTTACACAGATAGAAAAATTGCATGAAAGCAAGCAAAAATTTAAGAGAATGAACGATAAAATGAAAATTGAGCTAAAGCAGTATCAAGATTTGGTAGAAAAAAATGTAATTGAAAAATCAGCACTTGGTGCAGAAAATAATGAAATCAAAGAGAAAATGAAGGAAATCATTGAAATAAATAAACAATTGGAAATAGAGCTCGTAAAACCAGACAGCAGGCAGAACAATGAAGAAAGAGAAGGGTATATCTCAAGAAATGTAGAAGAAACTCCAAAAAGAAGCAAGACTTATGATTGAATCTGTTTAAATTATGCAAAGAATAAAATCTGTAGATTCAATGAAAATTGCAGATATAAGCACGAAGTGATCTGCAGATATTTTCTAAAAAATAAATGTAGCAACCAATCATGTAAATATGCACACAATGAAAGTGTAGTTTGTAGATGGCATGAAAACGGAAGCTGTCGTTTTGGAGATAGGTGCAAGTTCATACATCGTGAAAGTAAAAGCGATGGTCAAAATGGGATAGCTGACAAACTCGAAGCCACAAATCAGCCTAGAAGAAACAAAAATATCCAAAATGAAGAGAACGAACACCTGCGTTCGTTAGAAAGTCGACAAAAAGAATGGGAAGAAATACAAGAAAGAAAAAATAAAGCATTGCACGAGACAATCATCAACGCAGTACAACAGCAAATACACGAGGAAATACAAGGTATCAAGAAAGACTTCAGACAAAACCCAGGGGTACACTCTACCAATACGTGGCAACCACAGATTCAACAGCCAATGTATCCAATGTATAGAACAATGCCTTTGCAAAAACAATGACAAGACACAAAAAAAACAATAGAATGCCAAAAAGGACCGACAATTGGGCCAAGAGAGGAGAAAAACAATCAAGTACGGAACAGAAGGAAAAAAACAATAGAAAAAAAGTTGAATATGTTAAAAGTATATTATGTAAATATTAGAGGAATAAAGTCAAAAATGGAAAATTTATCTGAAATAATACAAAACATTGATGCAGATGTAACTGGTATAGTAGAAACACATACCAGCAAGACAGATACAACAGAGATAGAAGGATATCATATATACAGAAATGACAGGAATGACGAAGGGGGAGGAGTTTTGATAGGTGTCAAGAAAAAAATATGAAAATGTCACATTGGAAGTAAACAGAACAGAAAACAGCATGGAAAGTCTGTGGATCACAATTGGCACCAAGACTAAATATAGAGTAGGAATAGCATATCTCCCAAAAGGAGATGAAGAAAAGAAAACAACACTCAAAGCTTAATATGCTACCTTAAAAGAAGAAATTACCAAAGGTCAAGATGAAGGGGAAAGAATAATTGTAATGGGAGATTTTAATTGTAAAGTGGGTGACGCAATCACTGGAAACCACATTGAAGTAACCAAAGGTGGACATATGTTTAAAAGATTGATGAAAGATTGTGGTATGGCAATTATAAATAGTTGGAAGGAATGTCAGGGTGTGTGGACTAGAGTACAAGGGACGAATCATTCAGTTTTGGACTACGTTATTATAGAGCAGGGTTGTGTAAGAGATCTGAAATCAGTAATAATAGACGAGGAAAAGTTATATACCCCATATAGAGTACTTAAAAAAGAAAAAGATGTAATTATTAGATACAGCGACCACAGAGCAATAATAATGGAGTTTAAAGGACAGTTGTCAAGCAGCAGAAAAACAGAACATAGCAGGCTTCTAAATAAAATAGAATTAAAAAAATACAATAGCTTACTACAGGAACACGAAGTGTCAAACATATTTGATAGTCAGGAAACAACCCAAGAGCAATATTCAGAATGGACAAAAACAATTATGGAAATCAAAGAAAGATGCAAAACAACAGTAAAACGAAAACATTGTACCAACAAACAAAGATTATTAATGGCTGCAAAACGGAAAGTTAAATTACAATACAGAAATGCCAGTAACAAGGAACAGTTGGAAAAAAGAAAAAGACTTATCACAAACCTCATTTATGAAGAACAGCAACAAGCACAAGTAAAACGGATAACACGAACAGTGGAGTCATTACAGAACAAAGGAAATGGATTGAAGGAGGAAAAGTTTTGGGAGTTTCGCAGGAGGATAAAAGGAAAGCAAGAAGAGCTACCTATATCCATGATAGATGAAAACGGTGAAAAACAAGAAGAAAAATCTGAGATATTGCAAATATTCCGAAATTTTTATATAGATTTGTTCAAAGGAGTGCAACCAACGGAGGGCTATGCCCATGAAAATGAAGAAAAAATAAACAAGAAATTAACGAATGTAGAAACAGAAGGTAATGCCCAAGAACACTCAAATACTCTATGGAGGAAGTGGAAAGTATAATCAAATACCTAAATCGCAACAAAGCACCAGACAGCGAAGGATGGCGAAATGAGATGGTAATTGAAGGAGGATTGGAGATGGTTAAGTCTCTCGCTAAGCTATTCAATAAACTGTCAGCAAATAACTCCACGCCTATTGAATGGGAGAAAATGGAGATAAAATCAATATATAAGAACAACAGATCAAAAACGGAAATGAAAAACAGAAGAGGGATATTCTTAACCAGCATATTGAGCAAGCTGTATGAAAAGTTGATAATGGGGAAAACACAGGACGATGTCCAATTTAGCACTTTTCAGAATGGTGGCAGAAAGAGAAGATCGACAAAAGACAATTGGCTGGCTCTATTGATGGCATTACATAACAACAAAAGACTAAATAAATCCACATATATACTGTTTGCCGATGCAGAAAAATGCTTTGACAAGTTATGGATAGAGGACTGTCTTGTGGACCTACACACGGCAGGGATGCGGGCGAGAGAAGTGGCTACAATTCATAACTTAAATCGAAATGCAAGAATAACTATTCGAACACCCCATGGAAATACTCCTGAAATACATATAAAAAACATTGTGAAACAAGGCACTGTATATGGTCCTCAGCTATGCTGTGTCAGTACTGATTTAGTAAACAATGTGGGTAAACCATCATGTACAATTGTTTCACCCAATTTAGCAATACAAGCACTGATATATGTAGATGATATTTCAGTTGCAGGGAGCAAAGAGACCATAGAAATAACAGGGAATAACCTTGCACTGATGGAAGAGAAAAAGAAGTTCACATTCAGTATCAATAAGACCAATTACATAATTATTAAATCAGGGAAAAAAGAACATGAAGAAGCTTATATAAAATTGAAAAGAGGAAAAGTCAGCACAACTAAAGAGTATAAATACCTTGGAAACTGGATTAATAGCAGTGGGACAGCAGAAAGACAAATTGAGAAGATTGAGAACAACATGCACGGAATTACCAAGGAACCAAAGCGAATAGGGAGAGAGGAGCACCTTGGGAAATACAGCACTAGCGCTCAGCTGCTTATGTACGAAAAAACAGTAATTCCAACAGTAATTTATAATCTAGAAGTTTGGACTACATTAAGGAAAGTTGACTTAAAAAGGCTGGAGAAAATTCAATCCACAGCACTAAAAATAATTCTAAAATTACCCAACAGTACCCCCTATTGGGGAATTCTGAAAGAAATTGGTATGTGGCCCATCAGTATGTACATAGCATATCAACGCCTAATACTTTTTCAAAACATAATAACATCAGACGACGAACGATTAGGTAAAAAGGTCTTATTAGAGCAGATAAACCAAGATACGGAAACAAGCTGGTACGGTGAAACCAAAAGAATGGCAGAAGAATTGAAAATAGATGAATTGGAAGCAACCAGGGCTACGAAGCAAGAGTGGAAAGAAATTATAAAAGAAAAGATACAGGAGGAAGTGAATAGAACAAGTACAGAAAAAGAGAAAAAGATGAAGAAGTTAAGATACCAGAAGAAGCAGCAATATCAAAGGCAGGAATATTTGAATGTAATAGGAATAAGTGAGGCGAGTGAGTTGCTGAGGTTGAGACTGGAAATGACTGACATAGGAAACAATTTGGGAAAGAGAAGAATGTGTTGCTGTGGATTAGAATTGGAGTCTTTAGATCATTTGATTGAATGCATCACTGTGAAAAAAATGACTAAAGACGAGAATAATAATGAGCCCATACCCAGCAGACACAGCAACGTTGCGGCAACGTTTTAATTGAGTTGCTATAGAAGGAGCAAAAACGTTGCATTCAGAGCCCGGATGTCATCGCGCCGAACGTTGTTCACTACGAAGTAGCAACGTCGTCATCTGACCGAAATACTCCTGGTATGCAACGTTCTGCAACCTGAATACAACCAGAATGCAGCCTATGTCGGAGTAAATATGTGGCTACAACATTGCTAAAACGTTGTATTTTGGTTGAGTTGCAGCACCGTCTTCGGGTGCAACCACAATATCAGTTAATTTACGTTGCAATAGCGATGCAAACAACGTTGTGACATCTTCAAAAAAGACAACTGTAATTATGATCATCCGTCTTATATTATACTACAATATTCATAAATGTTGAGATAGTTGAGAATCATTACACGCCGGGTATTTACAAGTCAATATCGAAAAGTACATAAATAATACAGTAAGCAAGCACATATTGTATAGAGTATTGTGAAGTGCAACAAGTATTTGAATACATATACGTTCACAGAAACCAGTGAGCAAAGTTTTATAGGCCTTTTGATGTCTTCTTCATGTAATTGTTTCTTTTCTTATTATGTGTTTGATAACTGTATTGATGATACGGCACCGCAACAGGGCCTAAAAAGCAATGGGACAATGTGTTAACCTGGATCAGACATGTTACCTACCAAGAGGCAGATGCAATCTGAATATATTAGACACATAAGTTACCTTGATAGGAGGATCCATGCCCAATGTCACACCAGTTGTATGGCATGTTTATAGTCCTTGCGATCAATTCGTCAAACATTAGTAGCAAATACATATCTACAGAAAGAAAAAAATGTGATATTGTTATCCAAGAATATTTATTAAATTTTGTTTAAAGATTTTCAATCACTTGAACAAACAGCAATAAATGTAGTTATTCCTACCTGTCTGCACATGACATTTTTCCTTTCATTTGAAAGACCTACACGTGAAGGAAGATAAATATAATTAGGCATGTAAAATTATAGCTAAAAACATTATCTTTTTCAAGAACAAATTTTACAAATCTTGAGGACAGGAAGACGAAAATTCAAGGCTTACTTTAACCTAGTCTTTTAAACAGCAAGGTTTAACTGTGAAATTCAATAAAAAGTAAACACACAAGAAAGAGTAAAAGCTGGCTAAGCTTGGAAATCACATTTGATATTTCGAAATATTTATTTTCCAAGTTAAACTTACCCAATTTTCCTATGGATTTCTGTCCAAACATTTCAATGGGAGCAGCAGACATTCAACTGAAAATAAATTAAAAAACAAATTATTAATATAATGAGTAGGTAGGCATGAGGGATCAGAAAAACGTTTTGCTAAAAGTATCAGACGAGACAATAATTCAAGTTGACTCGTACATACCTTGTAACCTTGGCTCATAGGCAAAATATTCAATCGTCAGACTAATTGGGAAGAACTATGTATTGTATGCTGGTTTTCATTGCCTAAATCATTTCTTTCCTGGTTGAATCATAAACTTTTAACACTAGCAAATGACATCGAATATGAACCATCCTTTTTGGTGGAAGAATTATCTTCCTGTTGGATTTTTCAGAAGCCGTTTATTTTGCTTATTTTGGCGCTTCGACAGAAATACGAACGCAGGAAGGGTCTGGAGAGATTATATGACAGCGAGGCTCTGTGATGTACCTAGCCTTTATGAAGACTTAGTGTTGCAAATAGAAATGCTAACTTCAAATTAAGAAGGAAGTGAACTTTTTTCAAAATTTTAATCAGAATTTCAATTCTATTTGACTTTTTATCCAATAGAATCAGAACATAAAACAATTTTATTAGCTTTAAAGTACTTTTTGCGTCTTTGCCATTTTTCAAACTTTCAAACACCTTCCAATGAAATCTGAAAACGAGGCTCCGTGTGTCCGCAGGCAGGTTCGTTCGATCGATTTGTTATTGCCCACAAAAATTGTTTGCTGTAGGCCAAATACCTACTACGCTCGCGGTGAAAATGAGCAAAAAAATATTTGGCAGAAAATTTCTTCAAATTTCAATATTTTCACTAAAGAAAGTACTGACAAGTGTATTTATATAAAAAAGACAACTTCTGTTAGTTTTATTCAAAATATTGGTCAAATTCTTTTTTAATTGCATCCACATGAGTTTGAAAATTTGAGCACTTCCAAGTCTTGTAGATCATTGTGTAGATTATGTAGACCACCGTAGTGCCTTATTCAGACAAATCATAGACATTCTTCTTTCTGCAAATTGAGGTTAAATGGTCATATTTTCAATAGTAAACACTCAGGAGTATGCAAGTATGTCTAACAAACAATCCCATAGTTGATATTTTATTTAAAGTGCTGTTAATTGTTGATTTAATTTAAACAATAAATTTTAAATACATGGATTATGTAGCCAAAATATAAAAATATCTACTTCAAAATGAAATTTGGTATCCCTTCAATGCCTTGCATAGAAAACACTCAAGATAACATCGTTATATTAACAAATTATCCCAGTCAATTTCAGTTGAAAATCTTATCTAATGCACACCCAATTAATCTCCAAAACGTTTTTATACGCAACTGGCATATTTACAAAAATGACACACATCTTAATTTGTATGCGATTTTGTTAAATATCGAGATTGAAGATAAAAAATACTCAAGGTTACATATACATCTTTCATAAACGATGCAAATCAAGTTCAATCCAAGATTACACTGAAAACTTCACTTAATCTTCAAAACGTTTTTGTACATAAAAGGCATATTTACAAAAATTACACATATCTTAATTAATCAGTATGTGATTTTGTCAAATATCAATATTATAATTTCAGAAAAAAAATACTCAAGGTCATATAAACATCATTAATAAACCACACAAATAAATTGAATTTGAAGATTGGATCAATCATAATATTTAATCTACCAGTTTACAAAATTTTACAAAATTTACAAAATTGAACATATCTTAATTAATAAATATGTCATTTTATCAAATGCTGATATCAAATGAAAATACAAAAGGTCATATATACATCTATAATAAATTTATGCAAATCAATTTCAGTTAAATATTACATTGGAATAATAATTGAATCATCAAAAAGTTTTTGTACACAGATGGCATATTTCCAAAAATTGTACACATCTTATGTACCATGCGATTTTGTCAAATGTCGATATTTCAGATAAAAATTACTCCATGAGATATATACATCTTTAATAAACTATGCAAATCAATTTCAGTGAAAGTTTTGATCAAAAACTTCATTTAATCTTCAAAAAGTTTTTGTACACAAATGGCATACTTTCAAAAATTGTACACATCTTACGTACCATGCGATTTTGTCAAATGTCGATATTTCAGATAAAAATTACTCCATGTGATAAATACATCTTTGATAAACAATGGAATTCAATTTCAGCGAAAGTTTTGATCAAAAACTTCATTTAATCTTCAAAAAGTTTTTGTACACAAATGGCATATTTCCAAAAATTGTACACATCTTACGTACCATGCAATTTTGTCAAATGTCGATATTTCAGATAAAAATTACTCCATGTGATATATAGATCTTTAATAAAATATGAAAATCAATTTCAGTGAAAGTTTTGATCAAAAACTTCATTTAATCTTCAAAAAGTTTTTGTACACAAATGGCATATTTTCAAAAATTGTACACATCTTACGTGCCATGCACACATGTACACATTGTACACATCTACAAAATTGTACACATCTTACGTAAATGTCGATATTTCAGATAAAAATTACTCCATGTGGTATATACATCTTTAATAAACTATGAAAATCAATTTCAGTGAAAGTTTGATCAAAAACTTCATTTAATCTTCAAAAAGTTTTTGTACACAAATGGCATATTTCCAAAAATTGTACACATCTTACGTACCATGCGATTTTGTCAAATGTCGATATTTCAGATAAAAATTACTCCATGTGATAAGTACATCTTTAATAAACAATGGAATTCAATTTCAGCGAAAGTTTTGATCAAAAACTTCATTTAATCTTCAAAAAGTTTTTGTACACAAATGGCATATTTTCAAAAATTGTACACATCTTATGTACCATGCGATTTTGTCAAATGTCGATATTTCAGATAAAAATTACTCCATGTGATAAATACATCTTTAATAAACTATGAAAATCAATTTAAGTGAAAGTTTTGATCAAAAACTCCATTTAATCTTCAAAAAGTTTTTGTACACAAATGGCATATTTCCAAAAAGTGTACACATCTTATGTACCATGCGATTTAGTCAAATGTCGATATTTCAGATAAAAATTACTCCATGTGGTATATACATCTTTAATAAACTATGAAAATCAATTTCAGTGAAAGTTTTGATCAAAAACTTCATTTAATCTTCAAAAAGTTTTTGTACACAAATGGCATATTTCCAAAAATTGTACACATCTTATGTACCATGCGATTTTGTCAAATGTCGATATTTCAGATAAAAATTACTCCATGTGATAAATACATCTTTAATAAACTATGAAAATCAATTTCAGTGAAAGTTTTGATCAAAAAATTCATTTAATCTTCAAAAAGTTTGTGTACACAAATGGCATATTTCCAAGAATTGTACACATCTTATGTACCATGCAATTTTGTCAAATGTCGATATTTCAGATAAAAATTACTCCATGTGATAAATACATCTTTAATAAACAATGGAATTCAATTTCAGCGAAAGTTTTGATCAAAAACTTCATTTAATCTTCAAAAAGTTTTTGTACACAAATGGCATATTTCCAAAAATTGTACACATCTTACGTACCATGCGATTTTGTCAAATGTCGATATTTCAGATAAAAATTACTCCATGTGATATATAGATCTTTAATAAAATATGAAAATCAATTTCAGTGAAAGTTTTGATCAAAAACTTCATTTAATCTTCAAAAAGTTTTTGTACACAAATGGCATATTTTCAAAAATTGTACACATCTTACGTGCCATGCTATTTTGTCAAATGTCGATATTTCAGATAAAAATTACTCCATGTGGTATATACATCTTTAATAAACTATGAAAATCAATTTCAGTGAAAGTTTGATCAAAAACTTCATTTAATCTTCAAAAAGTTTTTGTACACAAATGGCATATTTCCAAAAATTGTACACATCTTATGTACCATGGAATTTTGACAAATGTCGATATTTCAGATAAAAATTACTCCATGTGATATATACATCTTTAATAAACTATAAAAAACAATTTCAGTGAAAGTTTTGATCCAAAATTCATTTAATCTTCAAAAAGTTTTTGTACACAAATGGCATATTTCCAAGAATTGTACACATCTTATGTACCATGCAATTTTGTCAAATGTCGATATTTCAGATAAAAATTACTCCATGTGATAAATACATCTTTACTAAACTATGAAAATCAATTTCAGTGAAAGTTTTGAACAAAAACTTCATTTAATCTTCAAAAAGTATTTGTACACAAATGGCATATTTCCAAAAATTGTACACATCTTATGTACCATGCGATTTTGTCAAATGTCGATATTTCAGATAAAAATTACTCCATGTGATAAATACATCTTTAATAAACTATGAAAATCAATTTCAGTGAAAGTTTTGATCAAAAACTTCATTAAATCTTCAAAAAGTTTTTGTACACAAATGGCATATTTCCAAAAAGTGTACACATCTTATGTACCATGCGATTTTGTCAAATGTCGATATTTCAGATAAAAATTACTCCATGTGGTATATACATCTTTAATAAACTATGAAAATCAATTTCAGTGAAAGTTTTGATCAAAAACTTCATTTAATCTTCAAAAAGTTTTTGTACACAAATGGCATATTATCAAAAATTGTACACATCTTACGTACCATGCGATTTTGTCAAATGTCGATATTTCAGATAAAAATTACTCCATGTGGTATATACATCTTTAATAAACTATGAAAATCAATTTCAGTGAAAGTTTTGATCAAAAACTTCATTTAATCTTCAAAAAGTTTTTGTACACAAATGGCATATTTCCAAAAAGTGTACACATCTTATGTACCATGCGATTTTGTCAAATGTCGATATTTCAGATAAAAATTACTCCATGTAATAAATACATCTTTAATAAACTATGGAATTCAATTTCAGCAAAAGTTTTGATCAAAAACTTCATTTAATCTTCAAAAAGTTTGTGTACACAAATGGCATATTTCCAAAAAGTGTACACATCTTATGTACCATGCGATTTTGTCAAATGTCGATATTTCAGATAAAAATTACTCCATGTAATAAATAGATCTTTAATAAACTATGGAATTCAATTTCAGCGAAAGTGTTGATCAAAAACTTCATTTAATCTTCAAAAAGTTTTTGTACACAAATGGCATATTTCCAAAAATTGTACACATCTTACGTACCATGTGATTTTGTCAAATGTCGATATTTCAGATAAAAATTACTCCATGTAATAAATACATCTTTAATAAACCATGGAAGTCAATTTCAGCGAAAGTTTTGATCAAAAACTTCATTTAATCTTCAAAAAGTTTTTGTACACAAATGGCATATTTCCAAAAATTGTACACATCTTATGTACCATGCAATTTTGTCAAATGTCGATATTTCAGATAAAAATTACTCCATGTGATAAATACATCTTTAATAAACTATGAAAATCAATTTCAGTGAAAGTTTTGATCAAAAACTTCATTTAATCTTCAAAAAGTTTTTGTACACAAATGGCATATTTTCAAAAATTGTACACATCTTACGTACCATGCGATTTTGTCAAATGTCGATACTTCAGATAAAAATTACTCCATGTGATAAATACATCTTTAATAAACAATGGAATTCAATTTCAGCGAAAGTTTTGATCAAAAACTTCATTTAATCTTCAAAAAGTTTTTGTACACAAATGGCATATTTCCAAAAATTGTACACATCTTACGTACCATGCGATTTTGTCAAATGTCGATATTTCAGATAAAAATTACTCCATGTGATACATAGATCTTTAATAAAATATGAAAATCAATTTCAGTGAAAGTTTTGATCAAAAACTTCATTTAATCTTCAAAAAGTTTTTGTACACAAATGGCATATTTCCAAAAAGTGTACACATCTTATGTACCATGCGATTTTGTCAAATGTCGATATTTCAGATAAAAATTACTCCATGTAATAAATACATCTTTAATAAACTATGGAATTCAATTTCAGCAAAAGTTTTGATCAAAAACTTCATTTAATCTTCAAAAAGTTTTTGTACACAAATGGCATATTTCCAAAAAGTGTACACATCTTATGTACCATGCGATTTTGTCAAATGTCGATATTTCAGATAAAAATTACTCCATGTAATAAATAGATCTTTAATAAACTATGGAATTCAATTTCAGCGAAAGTGTTGATCAAAAACTTCGTTTAATCTTCAAAAAGTTTTTGTACACAAATGGCATATTTCCAAAAATTGTACACATCTTACGTACCATGCGATTTTGTCAAATGTCGATATTTCAGATAAAAATTACTCCATGTAATAAATACATCTTTAATAAACCATGGAATTCAATTTCAGCGAAAGTTTTGATCAAAAACTTCATTTAATCTTCAAAAAGTTTTTGTACACAAATGGCATATTTCCAAAAATTGTACACATCTTATGTACCATGCAATTTTGTCAAATGTCGATATTTCAGATAAAAATTACTCCATGTGATAAATACATCTTTAATAAACTATGAAAATCAATTTCAGTGAAAGTTTTGATCAAAAACTTCATTTAATCTTCAAAAAGTTTTTGTACACAAATGGCATATTTTCAAAAATTGTACACATCTTACGTACCATGCGATTTTGTCAAATGTCGATATTTCAGATAAAAATTACTCCATGTGATAAATACATCTTTAATAAAATATGAAAATCAATTTCAGTGAAAGTTTTGATCAAAAACTTCATTTAATCTTCAAAAAGTTTTTGTACACAAATGGCATATTTTCAAAAATTGTACACATCTTACGTGCCATGCTATTTTGTCAAATGTCGATATTTCAGATAAAAATTACTCCAAGTGATAAATACATCTTTAATAAACAATTGAATTCAATTTCAGCGAAAGTTTTGATCAAAAACTTCATTTAATCTTCAAAAAGTATTTGTACACAAATGGCATATTTCCAAAAATTGTACACATCTTATGTACCATGCGATTTTGTCAAATGTCGATATTTCAGATAAAAATTACTCCATGTGATAAATACATCTTTAATAAACTATGAAAATCAATTTCAGTGAAAGTTTTGATCAAAAAATTCATTTAATCTTCAAAAAGTTTGTGTACACAAATGGCATATTTCCAAGAATTGTACACATCTTATGTACCATGCAATTTTGTCAAATGTCGATATTTCAGATAAAAATTACTCCATGTGATAAATACATCTTTAATAAACAATGGAATTCAATTTCAGCGAAAGTTTTGATCAAAAACTTCATTTAATCTTCAAAAAGTTTTTGTACACAAATGGCATATTTCCAAAAATTGTACACATCTTACGTACCATGCGATTTTGTCAAATGTCGATATTTCAGATAAAAATTACTCCATGTGATATATAGATCTTTAATAAAATATGAAAATCAATTTCAGTGAAAGTTTTGATCAAAAACTTCATTTAATCTTCAAAAAGTTTTTGTACACAAATGGCATATTTTCAAAAATTGTACACATCTTACGTGCCATGCTATTTTGTCAAATGTCGATATTTCAGATAAAAATTACTCCATGTGGTATATACATCTTTAATAAACTATGAAAATCAATTTCAGTGAAAGTTTGATCAAAAACTTCATTTAATCTTCAAAAAGTTTTTGTACACAAATGGCATATTTCCAAAAATTGTACACATCTTATGTACCATGGAATTTTGACAAATGTCGATATTTCAGATAAAAATTACTCCATGTGATATATACATCTTTAATAAACTATAAAAAACAATTTCAGTGAAAGTTTTGATCCAAAATTCATTTAATCTTCAAAAAGTTTTTGTACACAAATGGCATATTTCCAAGAATTGTACACATCTTATGTACCATGCAATTTTGTCAAATGTCGATATTTCAGATAAAAATTACTCCATGTGATAAATACATCTTTACTAAACTATGAAAATCAATTTCAGTGAAAGTTTTGAACAAAAACTTCATTTAATCTTCAAAAAGTATTTGTACACAAATGGCATATTTCCAAAAATTGTACACATCTTATGTACCATGCGATTTTGTCAAATGTCGATATTTCAGATAAAAATTACTCCATGTGATAAATACATCTTTAATAAACTATGAAAATCAATTTCAGTGAAAGTTTTGATCAAAAACTTCATTAAATCTTCAAAAAGTTTTTGTACACAAATGGCATATTTCCAAAAAGTGTACACATCTTATGTACCATGCGATTTTGTCAAATGTCGATATTTCAGATAAAAATTACTCCATGTGGTATATACATCTTTAATAAACTATGAAAATCAATTTCAGTGAAAGTTTTGATCAAAAACTTCATTTAATCTTCAAAAAGTTTTTGTACACAAATGGCATATTATCAAAAATTGTACACATCTTACGTACCATGCGATTTTGTCAAATGTCGATATTTCAGATAAAAATTACTCCATGTGGTATATACATCTTTAATAAACTATGAAAATCAATTTCAGTGAAAGTTTTGATCAAAAACTTCATTTAATCTTCAAAAAGTTTTTGTACACAAATGGCATATTTCCAAAAAGTGTACACATCTTATGTACCATGCGATTTTGTCAAATGTCGATATTTCAGATAAAAATTACTCCATGTAATAAATACATCTTTAATAAACTATGGAATTCAATTTCAGCAAAAGTTTTGATCAAAAACTTCATTTAATCTTCAAAAAGTTTGTGTACACAAATGGCATATTTCCAAAAAGTGTACACATCTTATGTACCATGCGATTTTGTCAAATGTCGATATTTCAGATAAAAATTACTCCATGTAATAAATAGATCTTTAATAAACTATGGAATTCAATTTCAGCGAAAGTGTTGATCAAAAACTTCATTTAATCTTCAAAAAGTTTTTGTACACAAATGGCATATTTCCAAAAATTGTACACATCTTACGTACCATGTGATTTTGTCAAATGTCGATATTTCAGATAAAAATTACTCCATGTAATAAATACATCTTTAATAAACCATGGAAGTCAATTTCAGCGAAAGTTTTGATCAAAAACTTCATTTAATCTTCAAAAAGTTTTTGTACACAAATGGCATATTTCCAAAAATTGTACACATCTTATGTACCATGCAATTTTGTCAAATGTCGATATTTCAGATAAAAATTACTCCATGTGATAAATACATCTTTAATAAACTATGAAAATCAATTTCAGTGAAAGTTTTGATCAAAAACTTCATTTAATCTTCAAAAAGTTTTTGTACACAAATGGCATATTTTCAAAAATTGTACACATCTTACGTACCATGCGATTTTGTCAAATGTCGATACTTCAGATAAAAATTACTCCATGTGATAAATACATCTTTAATAAACAATGGAATTCAATTTCAGCGAAAGTTTTGATCAAAAACTTCATTTAATCTTCAAAAAGTTTTTGTACACAAATGGCATATTTCCAAAAATTGTACACATCTTACGTACCATGCGATTTTGTCAAATGTCGATATTTCAGATAAAAATTACTCCATGTGATACATAGATCTTTAATAAAATATGAAAATCAATTTCAGTGAAAGTTTTGATCAAAAACTTCATTTAATCTTCAAAAAGTTTTTGTACACAAATGGCATATTTTCAAAAATTGTACACATCTTACGTGCCATGCTATTTTGTCAAATGTCGATATTTCAGATAAAAATTACTCCAAGTGATAAATACATCTTTAATAAACAATTGAATTCAATTTCAGCGAAAGTTTTGATCAAAAACTTCATTTAATCTTCAAAAAGTTTTTGTACACAAATGGCATATTTCCAAAAAGTGTACACATCTTATGTACCATGCGATTTTGTCAAATGTCGATATTTCAGATAAAAATTACTCCATGTAATAAATACATCTTTAATAAACTATGGAATTCAATTTCAGCAAAAGTTTTGATCAAAAACTTCATTTAATCTTCAAAAAGTTTTTGTACACAAATGGCATATTTCCAAAAAGTGTACACATCTTATGTACCATGCGATTTTGTCAAATGTCGATATTTCAGATAAAAATTACTCCATGTAATAAATAGATCTTTAATAAACTATGGAATTCAATTTCAGCGAAAGTGTTGATCAAAAACTTCGTTTAATCTTCAAAAAGTTTTTGTACACAAATGGCATATTTCCAAAAATTGTACACATCTTACGTACCATGCGATTTTGTCAAATGTCGATATTTCAGATAAAAATTACTCCATGTAATAAATACATCTTTAATAAACCATGGAATTCAATTTCAGCGAAAGTTTTGATCAAAAACTTCATTTAATCTTCAAAAAGTTTTTGTACACAAATGGCATATTTCCAAAAATTGTACACATCTTATGTACCATGCAATTTTGTCAAATGTCGATATTTCAGATAAAAATTACTCCATGTGATAAATACATCTTTAATAAACTATGAAAATCAATTTCAGTGAAAGTTTTGATCAAAAACTTCATTTAATCTTCAAAAAGTTTTTGTACACAAATGGCATATTTTCAAAAATTGTACACATCTTACGTACCATGCGATTTTGTCAAATGTCGATATTTCAGATAAAAATTACTCCATGTGATAAATACATCTTTAATAAAATATGAAAATCAATTTCAGTGAAAGTTTTGATCAAAAACTTCATTTAATCTTCAAAAAGTTTTTGTACACAAATGGCATATTTTCAAAAATTGTACACATCTTACGTGCCATGCTATTTTGTCAAATGTCGATATTTCAGATAAAAATTACTCCAAGTGATAAATACATCTTTAATAAACAATTGAATTCAATTTCAGCGAAAGTTTTGATCAAAAACTTCATTTAATCTTCAAAAAGTATTTGTACACAAATGGCATATTTTCAAAAATTGTACACATCTTATGTACCATGCGATTTTGTCAAATGTCGATATTTCAGATAAAAATTACTCCATGTGATAAATACATCTTTAATAAACTATGAAAATCAATTTCAGTGAAAGTTTTGATCAAAAAATTCATTTAATCTTCAAAAAGTTTGTGTACACAAATGGCATATTTCCAAGAATTGTACACATCTTATGTACCATGCAATTTTGTCAAATGTCGATATTTCAGATAAAAATTACTCCATGTGATAAATACATCTTTAATAAACAATGGAATTCAATTTCAGCGAAAGTTTTGATCAAAAACTTCATTTAATCTTCAAAAAGTTTTTGTACACAAATGGCATATTTCCAAAAATTGTACACATCTTACGTACCATGCGATTTTGTCAAATGTCGATATTTCAGATAAAAATTACTCCATGTGATATATAGATCTTTAATAAAATATGAAAATCAATTTCAGTGAAAGTTTTGATCAAAAACTTCATTTAATCTTCAAAAAGTTTTTGTACACAAATGGCATATTTTCAAAAATTGTACACATCTTACGTGCCATGCTATTTTGTCAAATGTCGATATTTCAGATAAAAATTACTCCATGTGGTATATACATCTTTAATAAACTATGAAAATCAATTTCAGTGAAAGTTTGATCAAAAACTTCATTTAATCTTCAAAAAGTTTTTGTACACAAATGGCATATTTCCAAAAATTGTACACATCTTATGTACCATGGAATTTTGACAAATGTCGATATTTCAGATAAAAATTACTCCATGTGATATATACATCTTTAATAAACTATAAAAAACAATTTCAGTGAAAGTTTTGATCCAAAATTCATTTAATCTTCAAAAAGTTTTTGTACACAAATGGCATATTTCCAAGAATTGTACACATCTTATGTACCATGCAATTTTGTCAAATGTCGATATTTCAGATAAAAATTACTCCATGTGATAAATACATCTTTACTAAACTATGAAAATCAATTTCAGTGAAAGTTTTGAACAAAAACTTCATTTAATCTTCAAAAAGTATTTGTACACAAATGGCATATTTCCAAAAATTGTACACATCTTATGTACCATGCGATTTTGTCAAATGTCGATATTTCAGATAAAAATTACTCCATGTGATAAATACATCTTTAATAAACTATGAAAATCAATTTCAGTGAAAGTTTTGATCAAAAACTTCATTAAATCTTCAAAAAGTTTTTGTACACAAATGGCATATTTCCAAAAAGTGTACACATCTTATGTACCATGCGATTTTGTCAAATGTCGATATTTCAGATAAAAATTACTCCATGTGGTATATACATCTTTAATAAACTATGAAAATCAATTTCAGTGAAAGTTTTGATCAAAAACTTCATTTAATCTTCAAAAAGTTTTTGTACACAAATGGCATATTATCAAAAATTGTACACATCTTACGTACCATGCGATTTTGTCAAATGTCGATATTTCAGATAAAAATTACTCCATGTGGTATATACATCTTTAATAAACTATGAAAATCAATTTCAGTGAAAGTTTTGATCAAAAACTTCATTTAATCTTCAAAAAGTTTTTGTACACAAATGGCATATTTCCAAAAAGTGTACACATCTTATGTACCATGCGATTTTGTCAAATGTCGATATTTCAGATAAAAATTACTCCATGTAATAAATACATCTTTAATAAACTATGGAATTCAATTTCAGCAAAAGTTTTGATCAAAAACTTCATTTAATCTTCAAAAAGTTTGTGTACACAAATGGCATATTTCCAAAAAGTGTACACATCTTATGTACCATGCGATTTTGTCAAATGTCGATATTTCAGATAAAAATTACTCCATGTAATAAATAGATCTTTAATAAACTATGGAATTCAATTTCAGCGAAAGTGTTGATCAAAAACTTCATTTAATCTTCAAAAAGTTTTTGTACACAAATGGCATATTTCCAAAAATTGTACACATCTTACGTACCATGTGATTTTGTCAAATGTCGATATTTCAGATAAAAATTACTCCATGTAATAAATACATCTTTAATAAACCATGGAAGTCAATTTCAGCGAAAGTTTTGATCAAAAACTTCATTTAATCTTCAAAAAGTTTTTGTACACAAATGGCATATTTCCAAAAATTGTACACATCTTATGTACCATGCAATTTTGTCAAATGTCGATATTTCAGATAAAAATTACTCCATGTGATAAATAAATCTTTAATAAACTATGAAAATCAATTTCAGTGAAAGTTTTGATCAAAAACTTCATTTAATCTTCAAAAAGTTTTTGTACACAAATGGCATATTTTCAAAAATTGTACACATCTTACGTACCATGCGATTTTGTCAAATGTCGATACTTCAGATAAAAATTACTCCATGTGATAAATACATCTTTAATAAACAATGGAATTCAATTTCAGCGAAAGTTTTGATCAAAAACTTCATTTAATCTTCAAAAAGTTTTTGTACACAAATGGCATATTTCCAAAAATTGTACACATCTTACGTACCATGCGATTTTGTCAAATGTCGATATTTCAGATAAAAATTACTCCATGTGATACATAGATCTTTAATAAAATATGAAAATCAATTTCAGTGAAAGTTTTGATCAAAAACTTCATTTAATCTTCAAAAAGTTTTTGTACACAAATGGCATATTTTCAAAAATTGTACACATCTTACGTGCCATGCTATTTTGTCAAATGTCGATATTTCAGATAAAAATTACTCCAAGTGATAAATACATCTTTAATAAACAATTGAATTCAATTTCAGCGAAAGTTTTGATCAAAAACTTCATTTAATCTTCAAAAAGTTTTTGTACACAAATGGCATATTTCCAAAAAGTGTACACATCTTATGTACCATGCGATTTTGTCAAATGTCGATATTTCAGATAAAAATTACTCCATGTAATAAATACATCTTTAATAAACTATGGAATTCAATTTCAGCAAAAGTTTTGATCAAAAACTTCATTTAATCTTCAAAAAGTTTTTGTACACAAATGGCATATTTCCAAAAAGTGTACACATCTTATGTACCATGCGATTTTGTCAAATGTCGATATTTCAGATAAAAATTACTCCATGTAATAAATAGATCTTTAATAAACTATGGAATTCAATTTCAGCGAAAGTGTTGATCAAAAACTTCGTTTAATCTTCAAAAAGTTTTTGTACACAAATGGCATATTTCCAAAAATTGTACACATCTTACGTACCATGCGATTTTGTCAAATGTCGATATTTCAGATAAAAATTACTCCATGTAATAAATACATCTTTAATAAACCATGGAATTCAATTTCAGCGAAAGTTTTGATCAAAAACTTCATTTAATCTTCAAAAAGTTTTTGTACACAAATGGCATATTTCCAAAAACTGTACACATCTTATGTACCATGCAATTTTGTCAAATGTCGATATTTCAGATAAAAATTACTCCATGTGATAAATACATCTTTAATAAACTATGAAAATCAATTTCAGTGAAAGTTTTGATCAAAAACTTCATTTAATCTTCAAAAAGTTTTTGTACACAAATGGCATATTTTCAAAAATTGTACACATCTTACGTACCATGCGATTTTGTCAAATGTCGATATTTCAGATAAAAATTACTCCATGTGATAAATACATCTTTAATAAAATATGAAAATCAATTTCAGTGAAAGTTTTGATCAAAAACTTCATTTAATCTTCAAAAAGTTTTTGTACACAAATGGCAAATTTTCAAAAATTGTACACATCTTACGTGCCATGCTATTTTGTCAAATGTCGATATTTCAGATAAAAATTACTCCAAGTGATAAATACATCTTTAATAAACAATTGAATTCAATTTCAGCGAAAGTTTTGATCAAAAACTTCATTTAATCTTCAAAAAGTATTTGTACACAAATGGCATATTTCCAAAAATTGTACACATCTTATGTACCATGCGATTTTGTCAAATGTCGATATTTCAGATAAAAATTACTCCATGTGATAAATACATCTTTAATAAACTATGAAAATCAATTTCAGTGAAAGTTTTGATCAAAAACTTCATTTAATCTTCAAAAAGTTTTTGTACACAAATGGCATATTTCCAAAAAGTGTACACATCTTATGTACCATGCGATTTTGTCAAATGTCGATATTTTAGATAAAAATTACTCCATGTGGTATATACATCTTTAATAAACTATGAAAATCAATTTCAGTGAAAGTTTTGATCAAAAACTTCATTTAATCTTCAAAAAGTTTTTGTACACAAATGGCATATTATCAAAATTTGTACACATCTTACGTACCATGCAATTTTGTCAAATGTCGATATTTCAGATAAAAATTACTCCATGTGATATATAGATCTTTAATAAAATATGAAAATCAATTTCAGTGAAAGTTTTGATCAAAAACTTCATTTAATCTTCAAAAAGTTTTTGTACACAAATGGCATATTTTCAAAAATTGTACACATCTTACGTGCCATGCTATTTTGTCAAATGTCGATATTTCAGATAAAAATTACTCCAAGTGATAAATACATCTTTAATAAACAATTGAATTCAATTTCAGCGAAAGTTTTGATCAAAAACTTCATTTAATCTTCAAAAAGTTTTTGTACACAAATGGCATATTTCCAAAAATTGTACACATCTTATGTACCATGCGATTTTGTCAAATGTCGATATTTCAGATAAAAATTACTCCATGTGATAAATAGATCTTTAATAAACTATGGAATTCAATTTCAGCGAAAGTGTTGATCAAAAACTTCATTTAATCTTCAAAAAGTTTTTGTACACAAATGGCATATTTCCAAAAATTGTACACATCTTACGTACCATGCGATTTTGTCAAATGTCGATATTTCAGATAAAAATTACTCCATGTGATAAATACATCTTTAATAAACTATGAAAATCAATTTCAGTGAAAGTTTTGATCAAAAACTTCATTTAATCTTCAAAAAGTTTTTGTACACAAATGGCATATTTTCAAAAATTGTACACATCTTACGTACCATGCGATTTTGTCAAATGTCGATATTTCAGATAAAAATTAATCCATGTGATAAATACATCTTTAATAAACAATGGAATTCAATTTCAGCGAAAGTTTTGATCAAAAACTTCATTTAATCTTCAAAAAGTTTTTGTACACAAATGGCATATTTCCAAAAATTGTACACATCTTACGTACCATGCGATTTTGTCAAATGTCGATATTTCAGATAAAAATTACTCCATGTGATATATAGATCTTTAATAAAATATGAAAATCAATTTCAGTGAAAGTCTTGATCAAAAACTTCATTTAATCTTCAAAAAGTTTTTGTACACAAATGGCATATTTTCAAAAATTGTACACATCTTACGTGCCATGCTATTTTGTCAAATGTCGATATTTCAGATAAAAATTACTCCAAGTGATAAATACATCTTTAATAAACAATTGAATTCAATTTCAGCGAAAGTTTTGATCAAAAACTTCATTTAATCTTCAAAAAGTTTTTGTACACAAATGGCATATTTCCAAAAATTGTACACATCTTATGTACCATGCGATTTTGTCAAATGTCGATTTTCAGATAAAAATTACTCCATGTGATATATAGATCTTTAATAAAATATGAAAATCAATTTCAGTGAAAGTTTTGATCAAAAACTTCATTTAATCTTCAAAAAGTTTTTGTACACAAATGGCATATTTCCAAAAATTGTACACATCTTATGTGCCATGCTATTTTGTCAAATGTCGATATTTCAGATAAAAATTACTCCAAGTGATAAATACATCTTTAATAAACAATTGAATTCAATTTCAGCGAAAGTTTTGATCAAAAACTTCATTTAATCTTCAAAAAGTTTTTGTACACAAATGGCATATTTCCAAAAATTGTACACATCTTATGTACCATGCGATTTTGTCAAATGTCGATATTTCAGATAAAAATTACTCCATGTGATAAATAGATCTTTAATAAACTATGGAATTCAATTTCAGCGAAAGTGTTGATCAAAAACTTCATTTAATCTTCAAAAAGTTTTTGTACACAAATGGCATATTTCCAAAAATTGTACACATCTTACGTACCATGCGATTTTGTCAAATGTCGATATTTCAGATAAAAATTACTCCATGTGATAAATACATCTTTAATAAACTATGAAAATCAATTTCAGTGAAAGTTTTGATCAAAAACTTCATTTAATCTTCAAAAAGTTTTTGTACACAAATGGCATATTTTCAAAAATTGTACACATCTTACGTACCATGCGATTTTGTCAAATGTCGATATTTCAGATAAAAATTACTCCAAGTGATAAATACATCTTTAATAAACAATTGAATTAAATTTCAGCGAAAGTTTTGATCAAAAACTTCATTTAATCTTCAAAAAGTTTTTGTACACAAATGGCATATTTCCAAAAATTGTACACATCTTATGTACCATGCGATTTTGTCAAATGTCGATATTTCAGATAAAAATTACTCCATGTGATAAATACATCTTTAATAAACTATGAAAATCAATTTCAGTGAAAGTTTTGATCAAAAACTTCATTTAATCTTCAAAAAGTTTTTGTACACAAATGGCATATTTCCAAAAATTGTACACATCTTACGTACCATGCGATTTTGTCAAATGTCGATATTTCAGATAAAAATTACTCCATGTGATAAATACATCTTTAATAAACTATGAAAATCAATTTCAGTGAAAGTTTTGATCAAAAACTTCATTTAATCTTCAAAAAGTTTTTGTACACAAATGGCATATTTTCAAAAATTGTACACATCTTACGTGCCATGCTATTTTGTCAAATGTCGATATTTCAGATAAAAATTACTCCAAGTGATAAATACATCTTTAATAAACAATTGAATTCAATTTCAGCGAAAGTTTTGATCAAAAACTTCATTTAATCTTCAAAAAGTTTTTGTACACAAATGGCATATTTCCAAAAATTGTACACATCTTATGTACCATGCGATTTTGTCAAATGTCGATATTTCAGATAAAAATTACTCCATGTGATATATAGATCTTTAATAAAATATGAAAATCAATTTCAGTGAAAGTTTTGATCAAAAACTTCATTTAATCTTCAAAAAGTTTTTGTACACAAATGGCATATTTCCAAAAATTGTACACATCTTACGTACCATGCGATTTTGTCAAATGTCGATATTTCAGATAAAAATTACTCCATGTGATAAATACATCTTTAATAAACTATGAAAATCAATTTCAGTGAAAGTTTTGATCAAAAACTTCATTTAATCTTCAAAAAGTTTTTGTACACAAATGGCATATTTTCAAAAATTGTACACATCTTACGTGCCATGCTATTTTGTCAAATGTCGATATTTCAGATAAAAATTACTCCAAGTGATAAATACATCTTTAATAAACAATTGAATTCAATTTCAGCGAAAGTTTTGATCAAAAACTTCATTTAATCTTCAAAAAGTTTTTGTACACAAATGGCATATTTCCAAAAATTGTACACATCTTATGTACCATGCGATTTTGTCAAATGTCGATATTTCAGATAAAAATTACTCCATGTGATATATAGATCTTTAATAAAATATGAAAATCAATTTCAGTGAAAGTTTTGATCAAAAACTTCATTTAATCTTCAAAAAGTTTTTGTACACAAATGGCATATTTCCAAAAATTGTACACATCTTATGTGCCATGCTATTTTGTCAAATGTCGATATTTCAGATAAAAATTACTCCAAGTGATAAATACATCTTTAATAAACAATTGAATTCAATTTCAGCGAAAGTTTTGATCAAAAACTTCATTTAATCTTCAAAAAGTTTTTGTACACAAATGGCATATTTCCAAAAATTGTACACATCTTATGTACCATGCGATTTTGTCAAATGTCGATATTTCAGATAAAAATTACTCCATGTGATAAAAAGATCTTTAATAAACTATGGAATTCAATTTCAGCGAAAGTGTTGATCAAAAACTTCATTTAATCTTCAAAAAGTTTTTGTACACAAATGGCATATTTCCAAAAATTGTACACATCTTACGTACCATGCGATTTTGTCAAATGTCGATATTTCAGATAAAAATTACTCCATGTGATAAATACATCTTTAATAAACTATGAAAATCAATTTCAGTGAAAGTTTTGATCAAAAACTTCATTTAATCTTCAAAAAGTTTTTGTACACAAATGGCATATTTTCAAAAATTGTACACATCTTACGTACCATGCGATTTTGTCAAATGTCGATATTTCAGATAAAAATTAATCCATGTGATAAATACATCTTTAATAAACAATGGAATTCAATTTCAGCGAAAGTTTTGATCAAAAACTTCATTTAATCTTCAAAAAGTTTTTGTACACAAATGGCATATTTCCAAAAATTGTACACATCTTACGTACCATGCGATTTTGTGAAATGTCGATATTTCAGATAAAAATTACTCCATGTGATATATAGATCTTTAATAAAATATGAAAATCAATTTCAGTGAAAGTTTTGATCAAAAACTTCATTTAATCTTCAAAAAGTTTTTGTACACAAATGGCATATTTTCAAAAATTGTACACATCTTACGTACCATGCGATTTTGTCAAATGTCGATATTTCAGATAAGAATTACTCCATGTGATAAATACATCTTTAATAAACAATGGAATTCAATTTCAGCGAAAGTTTTGATAAAAAACTTCATTTAATCTTCAAAAAGTTTTTGTACACAAATGGCATATTTCCAAAAATTGTACACATCTTACGTACCATGCGATTTTGTCAAATGTCGATATTTCAGATAAAAATTACTCCATGTGATATATAGATCTTTAATAAAATATGAAAATCAATTTCAGTGAAAGTTTTGATCAAAAACTTCATTTAATCTTCAAAAAGTTTTTGTACACAAATGGCATATTTTCAAAAATTGTACACATCTTACGTACCATGCGATTTTGTCAAATGTCGATATTTCAGATAAAAATTACTCCATGTGATAAATACATCTTTAATAAACAATGGAATTCAATTTCAGCGAAAGTTTCGATCAAAAACTTCATTTAATCTTCAAAAAGTTTTTGTACACAAATGGCATATTTCCAAAAATTGTACACATCTTACGTACCATGCGATTTTGTCAAATGTCGATATTTCAGATAAAAATTACTCCATGTGATATATAGATCTTTAATAAAATGTGAAAATCAATTTCAGTGAAAGTTTTGATCAAAAACTTCATTTAATCTTCAAAAAGTTTTTGTACACAAATGGCATATTTTCAAAAATTGTACACATCTTACGTGCCATGCTATTTTGTCAAATGTCGATATTTCAGATAAAAATTACTCCAAGTGATAAATACATCTTTAATAAACAATTGAATTCAATTTCAGCGAAAGTTTTGATCAAAAACTTCATTTAATCTTCAAAAAGTTTTTGTACACAAATGGCATATTTCCAAAAATTGTACACATCTTATGTACCATGCGATTTTGTCAAATGTCGATATTTCAGATAAAAATTACTCCGTGTGATAAATAGATCTTTAATAAACTATGGAATTCAATTTCAGCGAAAGTGTTGATCAAAAACTTCATTTAATCTTCAAAAAGTTTTTGTACACAAATGGCATATTTCCAAAAATTGTACACATCTTACGTACCATGCGATTTTGTCAAATGTCGATATTTCAGATAAAAATTACTCCATGTGATAAATACATCTTTAATAAACTATGAAAATCAATTTCAGTGAAAGTTTTGATCAAAAACTTCATTTAATCTTCAAAAAGTTTTTGTACACAAATGGCATATTTCCAAAAATTGTACACATCTTACGTACCATGCGATTTTGTCAAATGTCGATATTTCAGATAAAAATTACTCCATGTGATATATAGATCTTTAATAAAATATGAAAATCAATTTCAGTGAAAGTTTTGATCAAAAACTTCATTTAATCTTCAAAAAGTTTTTGTACACAAATGGCATATTTTCAAAAATTGTACACATCTTACGTGCCATGCTATTTTGTCAAATGTCGATATTTCAGATAAAAATTACTCCAAGTGATAAATACATCTTTAATAAACAATTGAATTCAATTTCAGCGAAAGTTTTGATCAAAAACTTCATTTAATCTTCAAAAAGTTTTTGTACACAAATGGCATATTTCCAAAAAGTGTACACATCTTATGTACCATGCGATTTTGTCAAATGTCGATATTTCAGATAAAAATTACTCCATGTAATAAATAGATCTTTAATAAACTATGGAATTCAATTTCAGCGAAAGTGTTGATCAAAAACTTCATTTAATCTTCAAAAAGTTTTTGTACACAAATGGCATATTTCCAAAAATTGTACACATCTTACGTACCATGTGATTTTGTCAAATGTCGATATTTCAGATAAAAATTACTCCATGTAATAAATACATCTTTAATAAACCATGGAAGTCAATTTCAGCGAAAGTTTTGATCAAAAACTTCATTTAATCTTCAAAAAGTTTTTGTACACAAATGGCATATTTCCAAAAATTGTACACATCTTATGTACCATGCAATTTTGTCAAATGTCGATATTTCAGATAAAAATTACTCCATGTGATAAATACATCTTTAATAAACTATGAAAATCAATTTCAGTGAAAGTTTTGATCAAAAACTTCATTTAATCTTCAAAAAGTTTTTGTACACAAATGGCATATTTTCAAAAATTGTACACATCTTACGTACCATGCGATTTTGTCAAATGTCGATACTTCAGATAAAAATTACTCCATGTGATAAATACATCTTTAATAAACAATGGAATTCAATTTCAGCGAAAGTTTTGATCAAAAACTTCATTTAATCTTCAAAAAGTTTTTGTACACAAATGGCATATTTCCAAAAATTGTACACATCTTACGTACCATGCGATTTTGTCAAATGTCGATATTTCAGATAAAAATTACTCCATGTGATATATAGATCTTTAATAAAATATGAAAATCAATTTCAGTGAAAGTTTTGATCAAAAACTTCATTTAATCTTCAAAAAGTTTTTGTACACAAATGGCATATTTTCAAAAATTGTACACATCTTACGTGCCATGCTATTTTGTCAAATGTCGATATTTCAGATAAAAATTACTCCAAGTGATAAATACATCTTTAATAAACAATTGAATTCAATTTCAGCGAAAGTTTTGATCAAAAACTTCATTTAATCTTCAAAAAGTTTTTGTACACAAATGGCATATTTCCAAAAAGTGTACACATCTTATGTACCATGCGATTTTGTCAAATGTCGATATTTCAGATAAAAATTACTCCATGTAATAAATAGATCTTTAATAAACTATGGAATTCAATTTCAGCGAAAGTGTTGATCAAAAACTTCATTTAATCTTCAAAAAGTTTTTGTACACAAATGGCATATTTCCAAAAATTGTACACATCTTACGTACCATGTGATTTTGTCAAATGTCGATATTTCAGATAAAAATTACTCCATGTAATAAATACATCTTTAATAAACCATGGAAGTCAATTTCAGCGAAAGTTTTGATCAAAAACTTCATTTAATCTTCAAAAAGTTTTTGTACACAAATGGCATATTTCCAAAAATTGTACACATCTTATGTACCATGCAATTTTGTCAAATGTCGATATTTCAGATAAAAATTACTCCATGTGATAAATACATCTTTAATAAACTATGAAAATCAATTTCAGTGAAAGTTTTGATCAAAAACTTCATTTAATCTTCAAAAAGTTTTTGTACACAAATGGCATATTTTCAAAAATTGTACACATCTTACGTACCATGCGATTTTGTCAAATGTCGATACTTCAGATAAAAATTACTCCATGTGATAAATACATCTTTAATAAACAATGGAATTCAATTTCAGCGAAAGTTTTGATCAAAAACTTCATTTAATCTTCAAAAAGTTTTTGTACACAAATGGCATATTTCCAAAAATTGTACACATCTTACGTACCATGCGATTTTGTCAAATGTCGATATTTCAGATAAAAATTACTCCATGTGATATATAGATCTTTAATAAAATATGAAAATCAATTTCAGTGAAAGTTTTGATCAAAAACTTCATTTAATCTTCAAAAAGTTTTTGTACACAAATGGCATATTTTCAAAAATTGTACACATCTTATGATCGATTAATCTTATATCCGCCATTTTTTTAATATAAACGTCATGTTATTTGTGTTGATTTACGTCATTATGTTATTTTTATAGCTTGCGAAATATTTTAAAATAATTTTGATTATGTAAGCAAAATATACCTTTAGAAAAGCCTAGACTAATTCAGAAACTTCAGTATGAGAAGCTACATTCGAAACGAAATCATACAACATTTTAGAAATTATATATATTGAAACATGAGATGATTACGAAATAAATTGTTATGAACTTATGAATCGTCCGTGTGTTTGTATTCGACCCCGTATTCGAACCCTCATACTCAAATAAGAAGTCAATTAATATGTGAATAAGGATTTTCAAAATTGGCAAAACAGTTTCGAATCATAGTTCGAATTAAAGTCTCGATAAAGAAATTAGAAATAAAAAGAAATTAATCAAGAATGGCCGACGACGCTGAAGCGATTCGGAGGAGATTTGAGAGGAGATCAAAGGCTTATAATAGAGAAATAGAAGAATTTACAACGATAAAAGAACAAGAATTTGTAGCAATAGGCACTTGGAAGTCAATACTATTCAAGGTAACTGAAGCTAGAAAACAAGTAGAAGAAACAGCGTCGACTTACCTAGACGTGCTCGATGAAAATAACGCTTTAAATGGCCAATTAGAATTGGAAATAGATCACAGAGTTGATGAATGCAGAAAACTTCACTTTGAAATCAGAGCAGAAACTACGAAGATGATCCATGAACTTGAAGAAAATGAAGCAGAAAAAACTCACAAACGCGCGTTAGAGATCGCCGCCGCAACGCAAAATAATCAAGTAAACATTAATGAAGAAAACGCAGGAGGTGAAAGCAGCCATCATGAATCAGCCTCTTTCGAACAAAATGATCAAAATGACGTCACCGATGTAAACAACGACGGAGACGACGCAGACTCTGTTGTAGAAAGAGAAAGACCAACAGAAAATAACAAAGAAAAAGAAATCACAGCAGGAAATCAAAGACATCAGGATGAACTCACCCATGAAGAGGGGCAACAAAGCAAAGAAAACGAAAGTGGAAATGCAACCAAAAGAGATGACAACATAATCACAATAGAATTACTCAAAGATTTATCAAAAACAGCAGCTGAAGCTGCTGCAGTTGCAGCCATCAGAGCAATTAACAAAGAGGGCAAGGCAACACACTCAAACAAAACATCTATTCGTTTAGCTGGATTCACCCCCAATTCATGGAATGGAGAATTTAAAGGATTTCCAACCTTCCAAAAGCGATTTACTTCAGCAATGAACAATGCCGGAGTTTTGGATGATGATGTCAAGCTACAATGGCTTGAAAAATCAATACCACAGTCTTACCATACAACTATTGAAGGACGCTCAACATTAGTCGAAGCATGGAAAGCGTTAAAGTTAGTTGTAACTGACAAAAAAATATCTGATGAACTGATGTGGAATTTCCGAAAATTAAAACCTATACAAGATAAAGACCAAAACGTAATCCAAACATTTGTCACAACAATACGTACGCATATGATGTACCTAAAAGATTTTGGGAAAGGAAACCGTACAGAAGATGAGGAATTCATCAAAGATTTGAAGAGAAAGACAGGAGCGGAATTCGAAGATCAAATTGAAGACCAGTTGGCACAAGAAAACAGAATCGCAAGAAAAATGAACATGAAAGAAGAAGAACTCTCAGCCGACTATATTTTAGAATTCTTGGAAAGAAGACTGTTATCATCAAATTCTTACAGAACAGAAAAGAAACAGCAAACATTATCAAAGAAAGAGTCAAGGAACTTCAAAGAAGCAAAAGTCAACGTCTTGCAAACAACCAATGACCTCAATTGTCAACTGTGTAACAATGGAAAACATGGATTAGAAGATTGTAACAAGTTCAAAGAATTTGAAGTAGCAGAGAGATCTGAATACTGTAAAAGCAAAGGCCATTGCTTTGGATGTCTTGGAAAGGGTCACATTAGACCACAATGCAAATCAGAAGTAACATGTCAACATTGTAGAAAGAAACATCACAGTTTACTGCACAGAAGTACATATTCAAATCAAGAAGCCTCAACAGCCAATATCACACAGAGGACAGCATCAACTAACACAACAACGAAACGTCTCAACAGTTCACAAGAATCTACAGCAACAAGACTACCTGTACTAAAGATCTGGATAAAAACTGGTTATAAAAATGCTGATGGTACAACACAAATTAGAGCTGCAACATGTTTGATGGATGGAGGTGCTGATACAACTCTGGTTCGAAGAAACTTTGTAGAATCATTAGGCCTTCAAGGTGAAGACACTACTATTCATTATGAAGTCGTTGGAGGAAGCCATCATAAAGAAGTCACACAGAAGTATGAACTCACTGTAGGACGTTTGGAGCCCATGGCAGAGAAAGGAAGAATTACAGCTTATGCAATGAAAAGACCATGTGGCGCAGCAGCATCACTTCACAAAGAATTCTTTGCAAAAAATGAACATTTGAATCAAATCAAGGAAGTTGTAGACACAGATGGTGGTGAGATTGATGTTAT
Source organism: Haliclystus octoradiatus (assembly GCA_916610825.1). Taxonomy (NCBI): domain Eukaryota; kingdom Metazoa; phylum Cnidaria; class Staurozoa; order Stauromedusae; family Haliclystidae; genus Haliclystus; species Haliclystus octoradiatus. Next base: position 17,822,095 of record OU744446.1, read on the forward strand.
CATTGGGAGAGATGCTCAAGAGTTACACACAGAATTACAAAGAATGACGAAAGAGAGCAGCAAATCAGCCCCAATTGGAATCGAGTTTCCATTAGGATGGACAATCGTTGGTGGAACAACTCATGTCAGTAAGAAGTCAGGAGCAACAAGAAAAGTCACATCAGTCACACTAGCAGAAGAAACAGACATATCATCTACTGAAAATATGAGCACACTAATGATGTCAGATTTGGTTGGTGTTAACACAACGCAACGCTGTGTTTGTACAGATAAGGAAATCGAAGAAGCTAGATTTATAAAGATAGCAAAAGAAAACACGACAATCAATGAAGATGGGAGAATAGAAGTCAGATTACCTTGGAAACCTGGCTATCCAGAAGGACTACCAAATAATTACAAAGAAGTTTCAACCAATCTTAAGAGGAAAGTAAAACGACTGCAAGAAACAAACAAATTGGAGGACTACCAAAGAGCAATTCAAGAAGTAATAGAATCTGGATTTGTGAAAAAGGTAGAACTCAAAGAAGGAGAAATGGCCCATTACTTAGAACACCATCTAGTTGAAAGAGATGATAGTGCATCAACTCCCAAAAGAGTAGTTTGGAACTCTGCAAAGATCTACCGTGGACAATCAGTAGCTAAAGCATTGGAAAAGGGGCCAGATTTACTAAACTCATTGTTCAAGGTCTTCATTGGTTTCAGAGAGCAACAGATTGGATTCACAGGAGACATAAGAAAAATGTTCAATATGATCAGCATTTCTGAAGAAGATCGAAAGTATCATCGATTCCTATGGATTGAAGAAGGAAATGAAAACCCAACTGCTTATGAATGGCAAAGACTTGTTTTTGGTGACCCTCCAAGTCCTGATTTGTCACAGGAAAGTCTTCACTATTTGGCAACAAAATTTGGAAAGGACTATCCAATTGGATCAAGCATCGTAAAGAATCACATCTATATGGACGATGTTGCCAGCTCCAGAAATCAACCTAGAGAAGCAGAACAAGTCATCAAAGAAACAACTCAACTGTTATCAAAAGCAAAGTTTGAAATAAAGAAATGGCATTCCAATTCCATTGAATTAGAAGAAAAAATGAACAAGAAGATTGAAGACAGTAATAACCTATCAGAAAATCGTGATACAACCATTTTGGGTCACTACTGGGAGAAAGACATAGATACAATCTCACTGAAATTGAAAAAACTACCAAAGATTGAAATTGATGCATCTTCAAAGACCCAAGAACATAAACTGTCAAAAAGAATCATTTTAAGCATGATAGCCAAAGTTTGGGACCCTCTCGGAATTCTGTCACCAGCATTGGTAAACTTGAGAATTCCTTTACAACAACTGTGGAGAAAAAAATATGATTGGGACACAGCCATAGTGGGAGAAGATGCTGATGACTGGGTGGATAGATTCAAACAATTAGAAGGAAAGCTGTCAACCAAAATTGAGCGCTGCATCACTGAAGAAAACAACACCGAATTGCCTGAGCTGCATGCATTTTCCGACGGCGGAGATAAAGCTTTTGGCACATGCGTTTACCTACGACAGAAAAGAGAAGATGGCACATTTAATGTACACTTTGTAGCAGCCAAATCTTTTGTAACACCAGTCAAAGGTTGGACAATACCTCGAACGGAATTAGTTGCTACACTAGTAATGTCTCGACTAGTAAAGAACATTGTCTCAGCATTAATGATCAAACCAAGCACAATTTCATACTGGGTTGATCCTAAAGTGGTATTGCATTGGATTAGATCAAGAACTCCTCAGATGAAGGCATTTGTTGAAGCGAGAATTAACGAGATTCAAGAAACAACCAAGATTGAAGATTTCCATTATGTTCCTTCTAAAGAGAATGCTGCAGATGCACTGACAAAACCGAACAATGTAGACTTAGAGCAATGGCACCAAGGACCGAAATTCTTACAAGAAAAGATTATTCCAGAATTTGAAACAGCAAATATCACTAAAGAAATTGAGCTAAGAAAAGATTTGACTGAAATAAAACCTGAAAGAAAAAAGCGCAAAAAGAAGACCTGTATAGCAAAGAAGGTGAATGCTTACTTCTCGGTTGCAAACACAATTACAAAGATGAGTGATGAAGAATGTAAACAAATACTACAAATTGCAGCAGATAGCAACTCAATGGAAGAAGCAATTAACAAAATTTCAGAAAAATCAAACAAGACTGATCACAAAGGAGGTAAAATGAAGATATATCAAGCTCTGCAAAGAAATACTAACTTTGACGATAAGAATTTCAAGAAACTCTGTCCTTTCATTGATGACGAAGACAAAATTTACAGATTAGGTGGAAGATTAGAACACCTTAAAGATTTCAAGCCCGACTTAGCAGCACCAATAATCATTCCGAAATGTAAAAGGAACAAAGAAAATGACCATTATACTAATCACAAAAAAGTCATCAACATGGTTACGAAAGAATTTCATGAACAAACAGGACACTGCGGAGTCAACCGAACACGATCTGCGATTGAACAATCAGGACTCTGGATAATTGGAGTCAACAGAATATTGAAAACAATTGGAAAGAACTGTCTATACTGCAGAAGAAGGAAACGTCCTCTGTTGGAACAAAAGATGGGTCAACTCCCAAGTTTTCGACTGGACTGTGACAAACCTGCCTTCTGGTCATCTGCTGTCGACTTCTTTGGTCCACTTAAAACGAAGCTATACCGTGGAACTGTGAAAGATGCTCATGTAGCCTTATTTGTATGCACCGTCACAAGGGCAATACACCTTGAGTTCTGTTACGACCAGGAAGGTGGGGAAGGTCTTTCAACTGAAAAATTTCTAATGGCTCTTAGGAGATTCGTCAGCTTGAAAGGAATTCAGCCTGTACAACTGTACAGCGATAATGGACCAAATTTAATTGGAGCATCTCCAAAAGTAGAAAAGTTAGTAAAAGAATGGGATATAAAAGTGCTAGAAAACGGAATTAAAGGAAATGGTTTCCAATGGTTATGGAATTGTCCTACTGCGTCCCATCACAATGGAGTTGTTGAGACATTTGTCAACTTGGTCAGAAAAGCATTGGACGCCATGGCAGATTGCTATAACAACACTTTAAAGCCTGATGAATGGATGACTGCTCTTGCTGAAGTAGCTTATCTTATAAATTCAAGACCACTTTGGCCAAACTCAAGTGCGGATCCTATTGATATGAACGAAATTATAACACCAAATTCCTTGCTGTATGGACATCATCTGACTCTTCCACAGCCACAAGATGAAAATAAAATACATCCAAAAGATCGTATGGCATCAATTCAGAAGCGTATTCAAATTTTCTGGAATTATTGGTCATCGAATATGCCAAATCGTCTATTATGTCGAAATAAGTGGTTTTCACAAAGAAGAAACCTGGAAGTTGGAGATATTGTTTTGGAAAAAAAGAACAACTTAAATGGAATTACCCCGAGAGCAATATGGCCAGTCGCTATGGTAACTGAAACGTTCCCTGGTACAGATGGACTTGTCAGGAAGGTGAAGATTCAAAACAAAGCTGGAAGTTATGATAGACCTATTGCAAAGCTTATTCTATTGGCAACAAAAGAAGAAATAGATGCAAAAGCCATCAACGGTACAGAAGAAATCCTGGCTGGTATAAAAAGAATAAGATAATTATATGAATAAAGATTGATCTCATCTATCGTTCAAAATTTGTTAAATTAAACTTCTCACTAAGGGGGAGTGATCGATTAATCTTATATCCGCCATTTTTTTAATATAAACGTCATGTTATTTGTGTTGATTTACGTCATTATGTTATTTTTATAGCTTGCGAAATATTTTAAAATAATTTTGATTATGTAAGCAAAATATACCTTTAGAAAAGCCTAGACTAATTCAGAAACTTCAGTATGAGAAGCTACATTCGAAACGAAATCATACAACATTTTAGAAATTATATATATTGAAACATGAGATGATTACGAAATAAATTGTTATGAACTTATGAATCGTCCGTGTGTTTGTATTCGACCCCGTATTCGAACCCTCATACTCAAATAAGAAGTCAATTAATATGTGAATAAGGATTTTCAAAATTGGCAAAACATCTTACGTGCCATGCTATTTTGTCAAATGTCGATATTTCAGATAAAAATTACTCCAAGTGATAAATACATCTTTAATAAACAATTGAATTCAATTTCAGCGAAAGTTTTGATCAAAAACTTCATTTAATCTTCAAAAAGTTTTTGTACACAAATGGCATATTTCCAAAAATTGTACACATCTTACGTACCATGCGATTTTGTCAAATGTCGATATTTCAGATAAAAATTACTCCATGTGATATATAGATCTTTAATAAAATGTGAAAATCAATTTCAGTGAAAGTTTTGATCAAAAACTTCATTTAATCTTCAAAAAGTTTTTGTACACAAATGGCATATTTTCAAAAATTGTACACATCTTACGTGCCATGCTATTTTGTCAAATGTCGATATTTCAGATAAAAATTGCTCCAAGTGATAAATACATCTTTAATAAACAATTGAATTCAATTTCAGCGAAAGTTTTGATCAAAAACTTCATTTAATCTTCAAAAAGTTTTTGTACACAAATGGCATATTTCCAAAAATTGTACACATCTTATGTACCATGCGATTTTGTCAAATGTCGATATTTCAGATAAAAATTACTCCGTGTGATAAATAGATCTTTAATAAACTATGGAATTCAATTTCAGCGAAAGTGTTGATCAAAAACTTCATTTAATCTTCAAAAAGTTTTTGTACACAAATGGCATATTTCTAAAAATTGTACACATCTTACGTACCATGCGATTTTGTCAAATGTCGATATTTCAGATAAAAATTACTCCATGTGATAAATACATCTTTAATAAACTATGAAAATCAATTTCAGTGAAAGTTTTGATCAAAAACTTCATTTAATCTTCAAAAAGTTTTTGTACACAAATGGCATATTTTCAAAAATTGTACACATCTTACGTACCATGCGATTTTGTCAAATGTCGATATTTCAGATAAAAATTACTCCATGTGATAAATACATCTTTAATAAACAATGGAATTCAATTTCAGCGAAAGTTTTGATCAAAAACTTCATTTAATCTTCAAAAAGTTTTTGTACACAAATGGCATATTTCCAAAAATTGTACACATCTTACGTACCATGCGATTTTGTCAAATGTCGATATTTCAGATAAAAATTACTCCATGTGATATATAGATCTTTAATAAAATATGAAAATCAATTTCAGTGAAAGTTTTGATCAAAAACTTCATTTAATCTTCAAAAAGTTTTTGTACACAAATGGCATATTTTCAAAAATTGTACACATCTTACGTGCCATGCTATTTTGTCAAATGTCGATATTTCAGATAAAAATTACTCCAAGTGATAAATACATCTTTAGTAAACAATTGAATTCAATTTCAGCGAAAGTTTTGATCAAAAACTTCATTTAATCTTCAAAAAGTTTTTGTACACAAATGGCATATTTCCAAAAAGTGTACACATCTTATGTACCATGCGATTTTGTCAAATGTCGATATTTCAGATAAAAATTACTCCATGTAATAAATAGATCTTTAATAAACTATGGAATTCAATTTCAGCGAAAGTGTTGATCAAAAACTTCATTTAATCTTCAAAAAGTTTTTGTACACAAATGGCATATTTCCAAAAATTGTACACATCTTACGTACCATGTGATTTTGTCAAATGTCGATATTTCAGATAAAAATTACTCCATGTAATAAATACATCTTTAATAAACCATGGAAGTCAATTTCAGCGAAAGTTTTGATCAAAAACTTCATTTAATCTTCAAAAAGTTTTTGTACACAAATGGCATATTTCCAAAAATTGTACACATCTTATGTACCATGCAATTTTGTCAAATGTCGATATTTCAGATAAAAATTACTCCATGTGATAAATACATCTTTAATAAACTATGAAAATCAATTTCAGTGAAAGTTTTGATCAAAAACTTCATTTAATCTTCAAAAAGTTTTTGTACACAAATGGCATATTTTCAAAAATTGTACACATCTTACGTACCATGCGATTTTGTCAAATGTCGATACTTCAGATAAAAATTACTCCATGTGATAAATACATCTTTAATAAACAATGGAATTCAATTTCAGCGAAAGTTTTGATCAAAAACTTCATTTAATCTTCAAAAAGTTTTTGTACACAAATGGCATATTTCCAAAAATTGTACACATCTTACGTACCATGCGATTTTGTCAAATGTCGATATTTCAGATAAAAATTACTCCATGTGATATATAGATCTTTAATAAAATATGAAAATCAATTTCAGTGAAAGTTTTGATCAAAAACTTCATTTAATCTTCAAAAAGTTTTTGTACACAAATGGCATATTTTCAAAAATTGTACACATCTTACGTGCCATGCTATTTTGTCAAATGTCGATATTTCAGATAAAAATTACTCCAAGTGATAAATACATCTTTAATAAACAATTGAATTCAATTTCAGCGAAAGTTTTGATCAAAAACTTCATTTAATCTTCAAAAAGTTTTTGTACACAAATGGCATATTTCCAAAAAGTGTACACATCTTATGTACCATGCGATTTTGTCAAATGTCGATATTTCAGATAAAAATTACTCCATGTAATAAATACATCTTTAATAAACTATGGAATTCAATTTCAGCAAAAGTTTTGATCAAAAACTTCATTTAATCTTCAAAAAGTTTTTGTACACAAATGGCATATTTCCAAAAAGTGTACACATCTTATGTACCATGCGATTTTGTCAAATGTCGATATTTCAGATAAAAATTACTCCATGTAATAAATAGATCTTTAATAAACTATGGAATTCAATTTCAGCGAAAGTGTTGATCAAAAACTTCGTTTAATCTTCAAAAAGTTTTTGTACACAAATGGCATATTTCCAAAAATTGTACACATCTTACGTACCATGCGATTTTGTCAAATGTCGATATTTCAGATAAAAATTACTCCATGTAATAAATACATCTTTAATAAACCATGGAATTCAATTTCAGCGAAAGTTTTGATCAAAAACTTCATTTAATCTTCAAAAAGTTTTTGTACACAAATGGCATATTTCCAAAAATTGTACACATCTTATGTACCATGCAATTTTGTCAAATGTCGATATTTCAGATAAAAATTACTCCATGTGATAAATACATCTTTAATAAACTATGAAAATCAATTTCAGTGAAAGTTTTGATCAAAAACTTCATTTAATCTTCAAAAAGTTTTTGTACACAAATGGCATATTTTCAAAAATTGTACACATCTTACGTACCATGCGATTTTGTCAAATGTCGATATTTCAGATAAAAATTACTCCATGTGATAAATACATCTTTAATAAAATATGAAAATCAATTTCAGTGAAAGTTTTGATCAAAAACTTCATTTAATCTTCAAAAAGTTTTTGTACACAAATGGCATATTTTCAAAAATTGTACACATCTTACGTGCCATGCTATTTTGTCAAATGTCGATATTTCAGATAAAAATTACTCCAAGTGATAAATACATCTTTAATAAACAATTGAATTCAATTTCAGCGAAAGTTTTGATCAAAAACTTCATTTAATCTTCAAAAAGTTTTTGTACACAAATGGCATATTTCCAAAAATTGTACACATCTTATGTACCATGCGATTTTGTCAAATGTCGATATTTCAGATAAAAATTACTCCATGTGGTATATACATCTTTAATAAACTATGAAAATCAATTTCAGTGAAAGTTTTGATCAAAAACTTCATTTAATCTTCAAAAAGTTTTTGTACACAAATGGCATATTATCAAAATTTGTACACATCTTACGTACCATGCGATTTTGTCAAATGTCGATATTTCAGATAAAAATTACTCCATGTGGTATATACATCTTTAATAAACTATGAAAATCAATTTCAGTGAAAGTTTTGATCAAAAACTTCATTTAATCTTCAAAAAGTTTTTGTACACAAATGGCATATTTCCAAAAAGTGTACACATCTTATGTACCATGCGATTTTGTCAAATGTCGATATTTCAGATAAAAATTACTCCATGTAATAAATACATCTTTAATAAACTATGGAATTCAATTTCAGCAAAAGTTTTGATCAAAAACTTCATTTAATCTTCAAAAAGTTTTTGTACACAAATGGCATATTTCCAAAAAGTGTACACATCTTATGTACCATGCGATTTTGTCAAATGTCGATATTTCAGATAAAAATTACTCCATGTAATAAATAGATCTTTAATAAACTATGGAATTCAATTTCAGCGAAAGTGTTGATCAAAAACTTCATTTAATCTTCAAAAAGTTTTTGTACACAAATGGCATATTTCCAAAAATTGTACACATCTTACGTACCATCCGATTTTGTCAAATGTCGATATTTCAGATAAAAATTACTCCATGTGATAAATACATCTTTAATAAACTATGAAAATCAATTTCAGTGAAAGTTTTGATCAAAAACTTCATTTAATCTTCAAAAAGTTTTTGTACACAAATGGCATATTTTCAAAAATTGTACACATCTTACGTACCATGCGATTTTGTCAAATGTCGATATTTCAGATAAAAATTACTCCATGTGATAAATACATCTTTAATAAACAATGGAATTCAATTTCAGCGAAAGTTTTGATCAAAAACTTCATTTAATCTTCAAAAAGTTTTTGTACACAAATGGCATATTTCCAAATATTGTACACATCTTACGTACCATGCGATTTTGTCAAATGTCGATATTTCAGATAAAAATTACTCCATGTGATATATAGATCTTTAATAAAATGTGAAAATCAATTTCAGTGAAAGTTTTGATCAAAAACTTCATTTAATCTTCAAAACGTTTTTGTACACAAATGGCATATTTTCAAAAATTGTACACATCTTACGTGCCATGCTATTTTGTCAAATGTCGATATTTCAGATAAAAATTACTCCAAGTGATAAATACATCTTTAATAAACAATTGAATTCAATTTCAGCGAAAGTTTTGATCAAAAACTTCATTTAATCTTCAAAAAGTTTTTGTACACAAATGGCATATTTCCAAAAATTGTACACATCTTATGTACCATGCGATTTTGTCAAATGTCGATATTTCAGATAAAAATTACTCCATGTGATAAATAGATCTTTAATAAACTATGGAATTCAATTTCAGCGAAAGTGTTGATCAAAAACTTCATTTAATCTTCAAAAAGTTTTTGTACACAAATGGCATATTTCCAAAAATTGTACATATCTTATGTACCATGCGATTTTGTCAAATGTCGATATTTCAGATAAAAATTACTCCATGTGATAAATAGATCTTTAATAAACTATGGAATTCAATTTCAGCGAAAGTGTTGATCAAAAACTTCATTTAATCTTCAAAAAGTTTTTGTACACAAATGGCATATTTCCAAAAATTGTACAAATCTTACGTACCATGCGATTTTGTCAAATGTCGATATTTCAGATAAAAATTACTCCATGTGATAAATACATCTTTAATAAACTATGAAAATCAATTTCAGTGAAAGTTTTGATCAAAAACTTCATTTAATCTTCAAAAAGTTTTTGTACACAAATGGCATATTTTCAAAAATTGTACACATCTTACGTACCATGCGATTTTGTCAAATGTCGATATTTCAGATAAAAATTAATCCATGTGATAAATACATCTTTAATAAACAATGGAATTCAATTTCAGCGAAAGTTTTGATCAAAAACTTCATTTAATCTTCAAAAAGTTTTTGTACACAAATGGCATATTTCCAAAAATTGTACACATCTTACGTACCATGCGATTTTGTCAAATGTCGATATTTCAGATAAAAATTACTCCATGTGATATATAGATCTTTAATAAAATATGAAAATCAATTTCAGTGAAAGTTTTGATCAAAAACTTCATTTAATCTTCAAAAAGTTTTTGTACACAAATGGCATATTTTCAAAAATTGTACACATCTTACGTACCATGCGATTTTGTCAAATGTCGATATTTCAGATAAAAATTAATCCATGTGATAAATACATCTTTAATAAACAATGGAATTCAATTTCAGCGAAAGTTTTGATCAAAAACTTCATTTAATCTTCAAAAAGTTTTTGTACACAAATGGCATATTTCCAAAAATTGTACACATCTTACGTACCATGCGATTTTGTCAAATGTCGATATTTCAGATAAAAATTACTCCATGTGATATATAGATCTTTAATAAAATATGAAAATCAATTTCAGTGAAAGTTTTGATCAAAAACTTCATTTAATCTTCAAAAAGTTTTTGTACACAAATGGCATATTTTCAAAAATTGTACACATCTTACGTGCCATGCTATTTTGTCAAATGTCGATATTTCAGATAAAAATTACTCCAAGTGATAAATACATCTTTAATAAACAATTGAATTCAATTTCAGCGAAAGTTTTGATCAAAAACTTCATTTAATCTTCAAAAAGTTTTTGTACACAAATGGCATATTTTCAAAAATTGTACACATCTTACGTGCCATGCTATTTTGTCAAATGTCGATATTTCAGATAAAAATTACTCCAAGTGATAAATACATCTTTAATAAACAATTGAATTCAATTTCAGCGAAAGTTTTGATCAAAAACTTCATTTAATCTTCAAAAAGTTTTTGTACACAAATGGCATATTTCCAAAAATTGTACACATCTTACGTACCATGCGATTTTGTCAAATGTCGATATTTCAGATAAAAATTACTCCATGTGATAAATACATCTTTAATAAACTATGAAAATCAATTTCAGTGAAAGTTTTGATCAAAAACTTCATTTAATCTTCAAAAAGTTTTTGTACACAAATGGCATATTTTCAAAAATTGTACACATCTTACGTGCCATGCTATTTTGTCAAATGTCGATATTTCAGATAAAAATTACTCCAAGTGATAAATACATCTTTAATAAACAATTGAATTCAATTTCAGCGAAAGTTTTGATCAAAAACTTCATTTAATCTTCAAAAAGTTTTTGTACACAAATGGCATATTTCCAAAAATTGTACACATCTTATGTACCATGCGATTTTGTCAAATGTCGATATTTCAGATAAAAATTACTTCATGTGATATATAGATCTTTAATAAAATATGAAAATCAATTTCAGTGAAAGTTTTGATCAAAAACTTCATTTAATCTTCAAAAAGTTTTTGTACACAAATGGCATATTTCCAAAAATTGTACACATCTTATGTGCCATGCTATTTTGTCAAATGTCGATATTTCAGATAAAAATTACTCCAAGTGATAAATACATCTTTAATAAACAATTGAATTCAATTTCAGCGAAAGTTTTGATCAAAAACTTCATTTAATCTTCAAAAAGTTTTTGTACACAAATGGCATATTTCCAAAAATTGTACACATCTTATGTACCATGCGATTTTGTCAAATGTCGATATTTCAGATAAAAATTACTCCATGTGATAAATAGATCTTTAATAAACTATGGAATTCAATTTCAGCGAAAGTGTTGATCAAAAACTTCATTTAATCTTCAAAAAGTTTTTGTACACAAATGGCATATTTCCAAAAATTGTACACATCTTACGTACCATGCGATTTTGTCAAATGTCGATATTTCAGATAAAAATTACTCCATGTGATAAATACATCTTTAATAAACTATGAAAATCAATTTCAGTGAAAGTTTTGATCAAAAACTTCATTTAATCTTCAAAAAGTTTTTGTACACAAATGGCATAATTTCAAAAATTGTACACATCTTACGTACCATGCGATTTTGTCAAATGTCGATATTTCAGATAAAAATTAATCCATGTGATAAATACATCTTTAATAAACAATGGAATTCAATTTCAGCGAAAGTTTTGATCAAAAACTTCATTTAATCTTCAAAAAGTTTTTGTACACAAATGGCATATTTTCAAAAATTGTACACATCTTACGTGCCATGCTATTTTGTCAAATGTCGATATTTCAGATAAAAATTACTCCAAGTGATAAATACATCTTTAATAAACAATTGAATTCAATTTCAGCGAAAGTTTTGATCAAAAACTTCATTTAATCTTCAAAAAGTTTTTGTACACAAATGGCATATTTCCAAAAATTGTACACATCTTATGTACCATGCGATTTTGTCAAATGTCGATATTTCAGATAAAAATTACTCCATGTGATATATAGATCTTTAATAAAATATGAAAATCAATTTCAGTGAAAGTTTTGATCAAAAACTTCATTTAATCTTCAAAAAGTTTTTGTACACAAATGGCATATTTCCAAAAATTGTACACATCTTATGTGCCATGCTATTTTGTCAAATGTCGATATTTCAGATAAAAATTACTCCAAGTGATAAATACATCTTTAATAAACAATTGAATTCAATTTCAGCGAAAGTTTTGATCAAAAACTTCATTTAATCTTCAAAAAGTTTTTGTACACAAATGGCATATTTCCAAAAATTGTACACATCTTATGTACCATGCGATTTTGTCAAATGTCGATATTTCAGATAAAAATTACTCCATGTGATAAATAGATCTTTAATAAACTATGGAATTCAATTTCAGCGAAAGTGTTGATCAAAAACTTCATTTAATCTTCAAAAAGTTTTTGTACACAAATGGCATATTTCCAAAAATTGTACACATCTTACGTACCATGCGATTTTGTCAAATGTCGATATTTCAGATAAAAATTACTCCATGTGATAAATACATCTTTAATAAACTATGAAAATCAATTTCAGTGAAAGTTTTGATCAAAAACTTCATTTAATCTTCAAAAAGTTTTTGTACACAAATGGCATATTTTCAAAAATTGTACACATCTTACGTACCATGCGATTTTGTCAAATGTCGATATTTCAGATAAAAATTACTCCAAGTGATAAATACATCTTTAATAAACAATTGAATTAAATTTCAGCGAAAGTTTTGATCAAAAACTTCATTTAATCTTCAAAAAGTTTTTGTACACAAATGGCATATTTCCAAAAATTGTACACATCTTATGTACCATGCGATTTTGTCAAATGTCGATATTTCAGATAAAAATTACTCCATGTGATAAATAGATCTTTAATAAACTATGGAATTCAATTTCAGCGAAAGTGTTGATCAAAAACTTCATTTAATCTTCAAAAAGTTTTTGTACACAAATGGCATATTTCCAAAAATTGTACACATCTTACGTACCATGCGATTTTGTCAAATGTCGATATTTCAGATAAAAATTACTCCATGTGATAAATACATCTTTAATAAACTATGAAAATCAATTTCAGTGAAAGTTTTGATCAAAAACTTCATTTAATCTTCAAAAAGTTTTTGTACACAAATGGCATAATTTCAAAAATTGTACACATCTTACGTACCATGCGATTTTGTCAAATGTCGATATTTCAGATAAAAATTAATCCATGTGATAAATACATCTTTAATAAACAATGGAATTCAATTTCAGCGAAAGTTTTGATCAAAAACTTCATTTAATCTTCAAAAAGTTTTTGTACACAAATGGCATATTTCCAAAAATTGTACACATCTTACGTACCATGCGATTTTGTCAAATGTCGATATTTCAGATAAAAATTACTCCATGTGATAAATACATCTTTAATAAACTATGAAAATCAATTTCAGTGAAAGTTTTGATCAAAAACTTAATTTAATCTTCAAAAAGTTTTTGTACACAAATGGCATATTTTCAAAAATTGTACACATCTTACGTGCCATGCTATTTTGTCAAATGTCGATATTTCAGATAAAAATTACTCCAAGTGATAAATACATCTTTAATAAACAATTGAATTCAATTTCAGCGAAAGTTTTGATCAAAAACTTCATTTAATCTTCAAAAAGTTTTTGTACACAAATGGCATATTTCCAAAAATTGTACACATCTTATGTACCATGCGATTTTGTCAAATGTCGATATTTCAGATAAAAATTACTTCATGTGATATATAGATCTTTAATAAAATATGAAAATCAATTTCAGTGAAAGTTTTGATCAAAAACTTCATTTAATCTTCAAAAAGTTTTTGTACACAAATGGCATATTTCCAAAAATTGTACACATCTTATGTGCCATGCTATTTTGTCAAATGTCGATATTTCAGATAAAAATTACTCCAAGTGATAAATACATCTTTAATAAACAATTGAATTCAATTTCAGCGAAAGTTTTGATCAAAAACTTCATTTAATCTTCAAAAAGTTTTTGTACACAAATGGCATATTTCCAAAAATTGTACACATCTTATGTACCATGCGATTTTGTCAAATGTCGATATTTCAGATAAAAATTACTCCATGTGATAAATAGATCTTTAATAAACTATGGAATTCAATTTCAGCGAAAGTGTTGATCAAAAACTTCATTTAATCTTCAAAAAGTTTTTGTACACAAATGGCATATTTCCAAAAATTGTACACATCTTACGTACCATGCGATTTTGTCAAATGTTGATATTTCAGATAAAAATTACTCCATGTGATAAATACATCTTTAATAAACTATGAAAATCAATTTCAGTGAAAGTTTTGATCAAAAACTTCATTTAATCTTCAAAAAGTTTTTGTACACAAATGGCATAATTTCAAAAATTGTACACATCTTACGTACCATGCGATTTTGTCAAATGTCGATATTTCAGATAAAAATTAATCCATGTGATAAATACATCTTTAATAAACAATGGAATTCAATTTCAGCGAAAGTTTTGATCAAAAACTTCATTTAATCTTCAAAAAGTTTTTGTACACAAATGGCATATTTTCAAAAATTGTACACATCTTACGTGCCATGCTATTTTGTCAAATGTCGATATTTCAGATAAAAATTACTCCAAGTGATAAATACATCTTTAATAAACAATTGAATTCAATTTCAGCGAAAGTTTTGATCAAAAACTTCATTTAATCTTCAAAAAGTTTTTGTACACAAATGGCATATTTCCAAAAATTGTACACATCTTATGTACCATGCGATTTTGTCAAATGTCGATATTTCAGATAAAAATTACTCCATGTGATATATAGATCTTTAATAAAATATGAAAATCAATTTCAGTGAAAGTTTTGATCAAAAACTTCATTTAATCTTCAAAAAGTTTTTGTACACAAATGGCATATTTCCAAAAATTGTACACATCTTATGTGCCATGCTATTTTGTCAAATGTCGATATTTCAGATAAAAATTACTCCAAGTGATAAATACATCTTTAATAAACAATTGAATTCAATTTCAGCGAAAGTTTTGATCAAAAACTTCATTTAATCTTCAA
This sequence comes from Haliclystus octoradiatus, assembly GCA_916610825.1. Taxonomy (NCBI): domain Eukaryota; kingdom Metazoa; phylum Cnidaria; class Staurozoa; order Stauromedusae; family Haliclystidae; genus Haliclystus; species Haliclystus octoradiatus. The sequence goes on from OU744446.1 coordinate 17,837,419, forward strand.
AAAGTTTTTGTACACAAATGGCATATTTCCAAAAATTGTACACATCTTATGTACCATGCGATTTTGTCAAATGTTGATATTTCAGATAAAAATTACTCCATGTGATAAATAGATCTTTAATAAACTATGGAATTCAATTTCAGCGAAAGTGTTGATCAAAAACTTCATTTAATCTTCAAAAAGTTTTTGTACACAAATGGCATATTTCCAAAAATTGTACACATCTTACGTACCATGCGATTTTGTCAAATGTCGATATTTCAGATAAAAATTACTCCATGTGATAAATACATCTTTAATAAACTATGAAAATCAATTTCAGTGAAAGTTTTGATCAAAAACTTCATTTAATCTTCAAAAAGTTTTTGTACACAAATGGCATATTTTCAAAAATTGTACACATCTTACGTACCATGCGATTTTGTCAAATGTCGATATTTCAGATAAAAATTACTCCAAGTGATAAATACATCTTTAATAAACAATTGAATTAAATTTCAGCGAAAGTTTTGATCAAAAACTTCATTTAATCTTCAAAAAGTTTTTGTACACAAATGGCATATTTCCAAAAATTGTACACATCTTATGTACCATGCGATTTTGTCAAATGTCGATATTTCAGATAAAAATTACTCCATGTGATAAATACATCTTTAATAAACTATGAAAATCAATTTCAGTGAAAGTTTTGATCAAAAACTTCATTTAATCTTCAAAAAGTTTTTGTACACAAATGGCATATTTCCAAAAATTGTACACATCTTATGTACCATGCGATTTTGTCAAATGTCGATATTTCAGATAAAAATTACTTCATGTGATATATAGATCTTTAATAAAATATGAAAATCAATTTCAGTGAAAGTTTTGATCAAAAACTTCATTTAATCTTCAAAAAGTTTTTGTACACAAATGGCATATTTCCAAAAATTGTACACATCTTATGTGCCATGCTATTTTGTCAAATGTCGATATTTCAGATAAAAATTACTCCAAGTGATAAATACATCTTTAATAAACAATTGAATTCAATTTCAGCGAAAGTTTTGATCAAAAACTTCATTTAATCTTCAAAAAGTTTTTGTACACAAATGGCATATTTCCAAAAATTGTACACATCTTATGTACCATGCGATTTTGTCAAATGTCGATATTTCAGATAAAAATTACTCCATGTGATAAATAGATCTTTAATAAACTATGGAATTCAATTTCAGCGAAAGTGTTGATCAAAAACTTCATTTAATCTTCAAAAAGTTTTTGTACACAAATGGCATATTTCCAAAAATTGTACACATCTTACGTACCATGCGATTTTGTCAAATGTCGATATTTCAGATAAAAATTACTCCATGTGATAAATACATCTTTAATAAACTATGAAAATCAATTTCAGTGAAAGTTTTGATCAAAAACTTCATTTAATCTTCAAAAAGTTTTTGTACACAAATGGCATAATTTCAAAAATTGTACACATCTTACGTACCATGCGATTTTGTCAAATGTCGATATTTCAGATAAAAATTAATCCATGTGATAAATACATCTTTAATAAACAATGGAATTCAATTTCAGCGAAAGTTTTGATCAAAAACTTCATTTAATCTTCAAAAAGTTTTTGTACACAAATGGCATATTTCCAAAAATTGTACACATCTTACGTACCATGCGATTTTGTCAAATGTCGATATTTCAGATAAAAATTACTCCATGTGATATATAGATCTTTAATAAAATATGAAAATCAATTTCAGTGAAAGTTTTGATCAAAAACTTCATTTAATCTTCAAAAAGTTTTTGTACACAAATGGCATATTTTCAAAAATTGTACACATCTTACGTGCCATGCTATTTTGTCAAATGTCGATATTTCAGATAAAAATTACTCCAAGTGATAAATACATCTTTAATAAACAATTGAATTCAATTTCAGCGAAAGTTTTGATCAAAAACTTCATTTAATCTTCAAAAAGTTTTTGTACACAAATGGCATATTTCCAAAAATTGTACACATCTTATGTACCATATGCGATTTTGTCAAATGTCGATATTTCAGATAAAAATTACTCCATGTGATATATAGATCTTTAATAAAATATGAAAATCAATTTCAGTGAAAGTTTTGATCAAAAAATTCATTTAATCTTCAAAAAGTTTTTGTACACAAATGGCATATTTCCAAAAATTGTACACATCTTATGTACCATGCGATTTTGTCAAATGTCGATATTTCAGATAAAAATTACTCCATGTGATAAATACATCTTTAATAAACTATGAAAATCAATTTCAGTGAAAGTTTTGATCAAAAACTTCATTTAATCTTCAAAAAGTTTTTGTACACAAATGGCATATTTCCAAAAAGTGTACACATCTTATGTACCATGCGATTTTGTCAAATGTCGATATTTCAGATAAAAATTACTCCATGTGGTATATACATCTTTAATAAACTATGAAAATCAATTTCAGTGAAAGTTTTGATCAAAAACTTCATTTAATCTTCAAAAAGTTTTTGTACACAAATGGCATAATTTCAAAAATTGTACACATCTTACGTACCATGCAATTTTGTCAAATGTCGATATTTCAGATAAAAATTACTCCATGTGGTATATACATCTTTAATAAACTATGAAAATCAATTTCAGTGAAAGTTTTGATCAAAAACTTCATTTAATCTTCAAAAAGTTTTTGTACACAAATGGCATATTTCCAAAAAGTGTACACATCTTATGTACCATGCGATTTTGTCAAATGTCGATATTTCAGATAAAAATTACTCCATGTAATAAATACATCTTTAATAAACTATGGAATTCAATTTCAGCAAAAGTTTTGATCAAAAACTTCATTTAATCTTCAAAAAGTTTTTGTACACAAATGGCATATTTCCAAAAAGTGTACACATCTTATGTACCATGCGATTTTGTCAAATGTCGATATTTCAGATAAAAATTACTCCATGTAATAAATAGATCTTTAATAAACTATGGAATTCAATTTCAGCGAAAGTGTTGATCAAAAACTTCATTTAATCTTCAAAAAGTTTTTGTACACAAATGGCATATTTCCAAAAATTGTACACATCTTACGTACCATGCGATTTTGTCAAATGTCGATATTTCAGATAAAAATTACTCCATGTAATAAATACATCTTTAATAAACCATGGAATTCAATTTCAGCGAAAGTTTTGATCAAAAACTTCATTTAATCTTCAAAAAGTTTTTGTACACAAATGGCATATTTCCAAAAATTGTACACATCTTATGTACCATGCAATTTTGTCAAATGTCGATATTTCAGATAAAAATTACTCCATGTGATAAATACATCTTTAATAAACTATGAAAATCAATTTCAGTGAAAGTTTTGATCAAAAACTTCATTTAATCTTCAAAAAGTTTTTGTACACAAATGGCATATTTTCAAAAATTGTACACATCTTACGTACCATGCGATTTTGTCAAATGTCGATATTTCAGATAAGAATTACTCCATGTGATAAATACATCTTTAATAAACAATGGAATTCAATTTCAGCGAAAGTTTTAATAAAAAACTTCATTTAATCTTCAAAAAGTTTTTGTACACAAATGGCATATTTCCAAAAATTGTACACATCTTACGTACCATGCGATTTTGTCAAATGTCGATATTTCAGATAAAAATTACTCCATGTGATATATAGATCTTTAATAAAATATGAAAATCAATTTCAGTGAAAGTTTTGATCAAAAACTTCATTTAATCTTCAAAAAGTTTTTGTACACAAATGGCATATTTCCAAAAATTGTACACATCTTACGTACCATGCGATTTTGTCAAATGTCGATATTTCAGATAAAAGTTACTCCATGTGATATATAGATCTTTAATAAAATGTGAAAATCAATTTCAGTGAAAGTTTCGTAGCGCGATGATTGCGACAAAGGCCTTATTCACGGTTGCGTGAAGAGCAAATTTGGGCAAAAAACACGCACATTTTGGCATAAATTGTCCATTTATTAAAAATATTTATAGCGAAAACAATCAATACGGTTGGAAATCATATCAGAGAATGAAAATATAACATTGAAAACAAGTCATACCTTTCAATTCATTACGGCGAATATATTATTTACTATATTATGTTCATAACTTTTGAATTTCTTACATTGTTAATGGCGATTTAATACAGCAGAAGTTAGTGGCAGCAAAATTATCGATATCTGATAAGCGACGAGGGCTATAAACACAGTACGGTTGGAATATTACAGAACATGTTCTGATCTAAATTAAGCTGTTAAAATAAGTTTCCAAATCGTTGTAAATCATATATCGTTGCCAATGGAAAACATAGCATTATTCATGTTTCAAACATGAAATGGAGCTTGTAAATAACGGCATCCTAAGCAATCTATGATCTCAAACTTCACCCAAAACGTGTATAGGTCCTTCGAGAAAGACGTTCATGTGCTTTGGCAATGACTGGCCTTTTTATCTAGCCTCCATCTATAAGTATTTCTGTCATGAAAGTGAAGCGATTTTATGTTTAGTTTCCGCCCCTTTATTGGGGGCAACACTCCCCGTTTTACCGATGATCTTCTGTACAATGCAGATAGCGCCGCTACAGGAATAAGTTTTTGCGTAGAATGAAATGATAGGTCTACAGCTACATTAACTGTGTGATTATAACTAAAGTGATACCTTACCAAGGAAATAATTTTAAATCCACCTCCTTAAAATCGCAAATCGAATTCAAAAGGTTTATAGTATTTTATGAGGTACAGCAAGCCTAGGGGGATACACATTACACTGTTTTTGAATGTCTAAGAAACATTACCAAAATGTGTAGTATTTGATTTATTTTATTTATATTTACAGCTATGTCAGCTGACATCAAGCGCTGTTTTACTGCTATTAGATAATTATATCTAGTGTTTATTATAAGTGCACAAGTAGCACAGCGGCTAAGTGCCCGGAGAGACCTTCATGCGATTCTTTGTCGGTTAATATGTTATTTGCAATTGCCTATAAATGGTTATATCTCCTCCAAAAGAACAGAAGCAATATCATGCAGAAATAATAATATCAGAAGGCAGGAACATATTTTTACAGTAAAGCGAAAACAATGAAGCAATCATTTTTCCATATTTCAGGAATTATCAAAAGAACAGAAGCAATATAATGCAGAAATAGTAATATCAGAAGGCAGGAACATATTTTTACAGTAAAATCAAAAACAATGAAGCAATAATTTTTCCATATTTCAGGAATTATAGATTATAATAACATTATACAGTGCTTAGAAGTGACGCTATACAAATATAGTTTTCTTATTATTATTATTATTATTATTATTATTATAATTATTATCATTATCATTATTATTATTATTATTGCTATATTATTACTATTACTATTACCATAACCATTACTATTGCTATTATTATTATAACTATTATTATTACTATTATTATTATTATTATTAAGCATTGATTTTGAGTATATTAAATTATAATATAATTGGATATATAATTGAGTATATTGAAGTACATTATAAATTTGCGTGGGTATAAAACTGCAACCTACCATAACACATGATTTGAAGAAGAAAATTTTTTGCAATGAAATTCATCAGTTCCAAGGGAAGGGAATTATCAGACATGCAAATGACTAAGGTTGGTCAGGCATCATAAAAAAAACCTCGAGTGTGGCAATTAACTGCTTGAGCAGCAGCATTCCTTGGAGTAGTCACTCTATTTATGGCACGATTCATTCTGTGATTTAAATATTCCACCGACTGCTGTTGGAAGCAATGGATATTACCAAAATTTTCATATAGCCACGGTATATGTAGTAATAAGTGGATATATGTTGAGAAGCTAGAAGGACAGAATGCTCTTCTAAAGTTTGCCAGAAAGTCAACTATATTATTTTTAAGAGCAGCATATGTTTCATTGTCATTTGCAGTTCTGATAGATTCCCATACACTATGCCAAGCAGAAAAGGCTTTTTCAATCTCTTCTATTTTTTGTAATGACAGCTCAAAACAGAATGAAGGTAATTTTTCTCCACAGAAAACATTAGAAAACATTTTTTTTCTCATAGACATGGTCAATTTTGAAAATTTAGTTCCTTCGCTGTCATTACCTTTCATAGAAAAGCCTGTGATGCCTTCTGATTGACATAATGCATTGAACTTTTCCCTTCCCCTGTCACTGATAAGATCAAGGCAGCGTTGAAAGAGCTGATCACTGACTCTAAGATAACAATGCATAGTATCAATGAACACAAAGTTGAATTTGCTTGAATCTACAAGAGGTTTGTTGCCGTCATTGTTATACCCAGGGTCAGTATCAAGCAGCGTGGGAAGGACAAACTTTTCCTCGATCAGCTGATAGCGGGGTACGCAAATATGATTGAATTTGTTGTTAGGAATGCAACAATAGTCCCAATCCACTTTACTGCACTTACAATAAATACATGTGTTATGGCCAGTAGCAGCTTTATACCCCAGTATTGTCAGCATTGTTTTGTAATCAACGCACAAGTTGTGCTCCAACTGCACATCAGAATCAAATTCTTGAGACATGAATGATGGTAACTTCTGCCAGAAGCCACTAGCTTTATGAAGATCATAAGTCTCTGCACCTGGAAGAGAATCGACACAGAATGTGTTAGATAATTATGAAAAATAAGCTCCATCTTTACATGTTTTCATGTAGGTCAGTAGGATATAAATTATCAGACTAACAAGATTGATTTTGTTGTTGAAATCTATTGGTCTCAAATAAAAAGTTAAATCTCAATCCAAAACCCTAAATTTATATCACAAATATACGACAAATAGAAGTAAGGAGTAAATTTGTATTGAAGTCAAGCACCTGAAACGTTTTTTTCAATATATGATACATAGGGTGATTCTGCTAGCAGGATTTTGAACGCCATAGTATATCGTCTACATTGCAACTAATTTAATGTGTATATGACAGACAGCTATGAAATTATGGCAACTGCTGCTATGAGCAGGTGGCCTTTTTATACAGGGTTGATTCGATATAAATATTATTTCAAGTGTGACCATCATAAATAGTGGTCAATGTATAGAGTGACTGTTAAAACAGGTCTGGCAGTATCAACAGATGAGGTGGTAGAAATCTAAGGACTTTGTTTTCAATACAGCATATGTAATTATTGTAACTTGATAGAACTATTTGAAGGTAAGCTTACACTAATAACATAATTAATAGATGGTTTACCTGGAACTGAATGAAGAGGTATGATGTTATCAGCATTTTGACTTCCATCTACATGAGTTACAGAAAAGGTACAATTTGCTCGAAATTTGGTGGTGTTGTGACCATCAGCAGAGTATTTGAGTCTTATCACTTTGTCAGAAGAGGATGCCATCCTCGTTTCTATGAATTTTCTGAACACGCTAATGATATTAGAAGCTTTCCTATCAGCGTCCTGTCGTGCCTTGCGGACTTTGAGTAACGATGGTTGATTATTTTCTGAAAATGAATGAATATATAAGCATGTGAGGAATGATAGTTGAAACATTTTAAGCTACATTTGAAGTTATGGATGTAAAACAGTTGACCAGAATCAAGATTCGTGTCTATACAGTCAAACATATTATATCGGTTACCTCTATACAGCGGCAAAATTGTATTCTATTAAACAAACCCTGTTTATTAAGGTCACCTGTCTATAATGGTAGATTTATCTATCCTCATATAGCTGGCTGTTATATAGAGGTTTCACTGTATATATGGTCAATTAAGCTTTATAGGAAATCAACTATTAAATTTTCAACAACTAAAATGGAAGGCTATTATGTATGTTTATTTAGATCTTTAAACTGTGGGCTGTAGGCTACACAGGTATTACCATCAACTGAAATCCTTACCCTTCATAGCTAAGAAGCCTCTTTGTGAAGTTTTGGTGTCATCTAGCCGTTTACTCATTTTTCTTGGTGACACAACTTTTGTTAGGGCATGCTTCTCTCCTGTCAGTTTCTCAACTTCTTCTCTGATGACTTTAAGTTTTCGTTGAATTGTTCGTTTTGACTTTCCTCTTGTTCCAGGTGTTGACTTCCTTGCAAGGGATCTTCGTAATGCAGCAACAGTTTCGTCTTTACTGCAAAGTTCATTTTGTAAAGATGCAATCTTTTCATGCAAGCAATTAATTGCAGATCTTGAGTACACAGCAACAACAGGAAAAGACCCAAAATGGCCATTACTGAGCTTTTTTTCAAATGCTGCAAACTTAGATGAATTCGATTGCAATTTTAAATATCTTCCTTTCAGACGAAATATTTTTGTGCGGACATTTGGCTCCAATGACTCAATGCTTTCTGCTGATAAAACATCTTTTATTGATTCAATGATGGAGATTTGGCTGAGTTCAGCATATTTTTTTAATAAAGATTTTTTTTTCAAGTCTTGGATAACATCCCAATATGTCACAGATTGTCTACATTTTTCCATTATTCCAGTAAAACCCTCTCAAAAGTAACTTTGACAGATAATGAGTACAGCTGCACTTTTGGTACCTTCCGTATAGTTGATTTCACATTTGTCACAGACGTCTTGATATCACGCCTTGTAACAGTCAGCAATTTTATTTTTGTTTCAAAACTAGGAATAAGACGTCTGAAAATTTGAGAACAGCCTGGTGAGACGGTATACTGTATCTTGAAAGAGCTACGCCTGCAATTAAGTAATCGATGCTCAATTTTTTTAGATAAAACTTCCCAAGCACCACGGCACTCGTAGCTTGAACCTCTTTGCATGTTATAACTACAAACAAAAGTAATTGAAATAAATTAAAAATATACCAATATGAGTCATCATCCATCTACTCATGTCTCTATGTAGTGGATATGAAGTATGGTAAAATAAACTTAAACATTCATAATCAACTAGGAAGGCAGTCCATTCAAAAAGCACAATTTTAATTCAGTGTTACATAATATAGCATTGAAATTCTTTCTGGAAGATGTTACATTGTGATTTTAGAATGATATGAGACCATATTCAGTTTTATATAATACAGTAATATAAATTCTTGAATTAAATGTATTGCCAATGTATTTATAGATTGCATTCAGGTAAATATAATCATTGTCTATGTATATGATAATGAATGAATGATAGAATAATGTAACAAAAAAGTTGTGAGTCTCAGTCCCAATTCTGAGATAGCTTTTACACAGCTTAACATAGTTTTAACATATTTTTAAGATGGTTACATAGTTAAAATCTCTTCAATAACAAAACTATAGTGTTGTCTTACCTTGCATTTACTGTTCCTCTCTTTCACCTTGACTCTGACTGCCAAACTTACCCTGAGTACTTACCTTTTATAGAGAAATTTAGCAAACATATTGTGCCTGGAGTCACGCACAGCGTAGTAAAAATTGCCTCCAGTGCATCATCAAAATAGAATCAATTAGTCTCCTCACCCAGCATGGCCAAGAACAAAGCATACAACAGAAATAAGTAGACGAAATGAAATGAATGACCAAAGGGCAAAACACTATGAACTGACTGTGTTTTAAACAAGGCATTATACGTCTATCATTTCTCAGTACTGTTGTTACCTGACATAGTTAGACACAAAGACAGACATATGTCTATCGTTTGAAATGACTAGACATTGGCAGAAAAACAACGTTGACTAGTCAATTTCGTCGGCGTTGTTGGCTTGGCAGGCTTAGTTGATGTTGATGTAATGAGAAGGCCAATATTGAACAGAAAAACGCAAGGCAAGGCGACAGTCTTCCATAAACTATGGCATCTGATCAGATAATATTGCACGTCAATAACAACTAAATAATCCAATCCCCTATGAAATAATATATAATATCTTGAACTTTCAGCTTTTAGGCCAAGTCTTGCTATAATTACTTTGCGCCGCTAGACACGCTGATGATCGCTGTTGTTTTGAAATGTTGGCTAGGCTAGGCCTATAGCATGATTTCCAATATGTTCGAGAACTATTGAATAAAAGCGATTACAGTCGATACATAAAGCCAAAAAAAATGAAATACAATAAAAGTTAATATTTGGTTATAATATAATAAAATTCTGGATGATGTGCCGTACTTTAAAAAGAAACACGACAAAAAATACTGAATTTAACTGAACAGAGAGCCGCCATCATTAAAATGATCAAATTGCGCCTTTTCTCTCAAAGTAGATGGGGTTTCTCCCCTACATCTTTGGACATGCGCATCTTGAAATAGCGCTTTTAGCACGCTACGTTGATCAAAAACTTCATTTAATCTTCAAAAAGTTTTTGTACACAAATGGCATATTTTCAAAAATTGTACACATCTTACGTGCCATGCTATTTTGTCAAATGTCGATATTTCAGATAAAAATTACTCCAAGTGATAAATACATCTTTAATAAACAATTGAATTCAATTTCAGCGAAAGTTTTGATCAAAAACTTCATTTAATCTTCAAAAAGTTTTTGTACACAAATGGCATATTTCCAAAAATTGTACACATCTTATGTACCATGCGATTTTGTCAAATGTCGATATTTCAGATAAAAATTACTCCATGTGATAAATAGATCTTTAATAAACTATGGAATTCAATTTCAGCGAAAGTGTTGATCAAAAACTTCATTTAATCTTCAAAAAGTTTTTGTACACAAATGGCATATTTCCAAAAATTGTACACATCTTACGTACCATGCGATTTTGTCAAATGTCGATATTTCAGATAAAAATTACTCCATGTGATAAATACATCTTTAATAAACTATGAAAATCAATTTCAGTGAAAGTTTTGATCAAAAACTTCATTTAATCTTCAAAAAGTTTTTGTACACAAATGGCATATTTTCAAAAATTGTACACATCTTACGTACCATGCGATTTTGTCAAATGTCGATATTTCAGATAAAAATTACTCCATGTGATAAATACATCTTTAATAAACAATGGAATTCAATTTCAGCGAAAGTTTTGATCAAAAACTTCATTTAATCTTCAAAAAGTTTTTGTACACAAATGGCATATTTCCAAAAATTGTACACATCTTACGTACCATGCGATTTTGTCAAATGTCGATATTTCAGATAAAAATTACTCCATGTGATATATAGATCTTTAATAAAATATGAAAATCAATTTCAGTGAAAGTTTTGATCAAAAACTTCATTTAATCTTCAAAAAGTTTTTGTACACAAATGGCATATTTTCAAAAATTGTACACATCTTACGTGCCATGCTATTTTGTCAAATGTCGATATTTCAGATAAAAATTACTCCAAGTGATAAATACATCTTTAATAAACAATTGAATTCAATTTCAGCGAAAGTTTTGATCAAAAACTTCATTTAATCTTCAAAAAGTTTTTGTACACAAATGGCATATTTCCAAAAATTGTACACATCTTATGTACCATGCGATTTTGTCAAATGTCGATATTTCAGATAAAAATTACTCCATGTGATATATAGATCTTTAATAAAATATGAAAATCAATTTCAGTGAAAGTTTTGATCAAAAACTTCATTTAATCTTCAAAAAGTTTTTGTACACAAATGGCATATTTCCAAAAATTGTACACATCTTATGTGCCATGCTATTTTGTCAAATGTCGATATTTCAGATAAAAATTACTCCAAGTGATAAATACATCTTTAATAAACAATTGAATTCAATTTCAGCGAAAGTTTTGATCAAAAACTTCATTTAATCTTCAAAAAGTTTTTGTACACAAATGGCATATTTCCAAAAATTGTACACATCTTATGTACCATGCGATTTTGTCAAATGTCGATATTTCAGATAAAAATTACTCCATGTGATAAATAGATCTTTAATAAACTATGGAATTCAATTTCAGCGAAAGTGTTGATCAAAAACTTCATTTAATCTTCAAAAAGTTTTTGTACACAAATGGCATATTTCCAAAAATTGTACACATCTTACGTACCATGCGATTTTGTCAAATGTCGATATTTCAGATAAAAATTACTCCATGTGATAAATACATCTTTAATAAACTATGAAAATCAATTTCAGTGAAAGTTTTGATCAAAAACTTCATTTAATCTTCAAAACGTTTTTGTACACAAATGGCATATTTTCAAAAATTGTACACATCTTACGTACCATGCGATTTTGTCAAATGTCGATATTTCAGATAAAAATTAATCCATGTGATAAATACATCTTTAATAAACAATGGAATTCAATTTCAGCGAAAGTTTTGATCAAAAACTTCATTTAATCTTCAAAAAGTTTTTGTACACAAATGGCATATTTCCAAAAATTGTACACATCTTACGTACCATGCGATTTTGTCAAATGTCGATATTTCAGATAAAAATTACTCCATGTGATATATAGATCTTTAATAAAATATGAAAATCAATTTCAGTGAAAGTTTTGATCAAAAACTTCATTTAATCTTCAAAAAGTTTTTGTACACAAATGGCATATTTTCAAAAATTGTACACATCTTACGTGCCATGCTATTTTGTCAAATGTCGATATTTCAGATAAAAATTACTCCAAGTGATAAATACATCTTTAATAAACAATTGAATTCAATTTCAGCGAAAGTTTTGATCAAAAACTTCATTTAATCTTCAAAAAGTTTTTGTACACAAATGGCATATTTCCAAAAATTGTACACATCTTATGTACCATGCAATTTTGTCAAATGTCGATATTTCAGATAAAAATTACTCCATGTGATATATAGATCTTTAATAAAATATGAAAATCAATTTCAGTGAAAGTTTTGATCAAAAACTTCATTTAATCTTCAAAAAGTTTTTGTACACAAATGGCATATTTCCAAAAATTGTACACATCTTATGTACCATGCGATTTTGTCAAATGTCGATATTTCAGATAAAAATTACTCCATGTGATAAATACATCTTTAATAAACTATGAAAATCAATTTCAGTGAAAGTTTTGATCAAAAACTTCATTTAATCTTCAAAAAGTTTTTGTACACAAATGGCATATTTCCAAAAAGTGTACACATCTTATGTACCATGCGATTTTGTCAAATGTCGATATTTCAGATAAAAATTACTCCATGTGGTATATACATCTTTAATAAACTATGAAAATCAATTTCAGTGAAAGTTTTGATCAAAAACTTCATTTAATCTTCAAAAAGTTTTTGTACACAAATGGCATATTTTCAAAAATTGTACACATCTTACGTGCCATGCTATTTTGTCAAATGTCGATATTTCAGATAAAAATTACTCCAAGTGATAAATACATCTTTAATAAACAATTGAATTCAATTTCAGCGAAAGTTTTGATCAAAAACTTCATTTAATCTTCAAAAAGTTTTTGTACACAAATGGCATATTTTCAAAAATTGTACACATCTTACGTGCCATGCTATTTTGTCAAATGTCGATATTTCAGATAAAAATTACTCCAAGTGATAAATACATCTTTAATAAACAATTGAATTCAATTTCAGCGAAAGTTTTGATCAAAAACTTCATTTAATCTTCAAAAAGTTTTTGTACACAAATGGCATATTTCCAAAAATTGTACACATCTTATGTACCATGCAATTTTGTCAAATGTCGATATTTCAGATAAAAATTACTCCATGTGATATATATATCTTTAATAAAATATGAAAATCAATTTCAGTGAAAGTTTTGATCAAAAACTTCATTTAATCTTCAAAAAGTTTTTGTACACAAATGGCATATTTCCAAAAATTGTACACATCTTATGTACCATGCGATTTTGTCAAATGTCGATATTTCAGATAAAAATTACTCCATGTGATAAATACATCTTTAATAAACTATGAAAATCAATTTCAGTGAAAGTTTTGATCAAAAACTTCATTTAATCTTCAAAAAGTTTTTGTACACAAATGGCATATTTCCAAAAAGTGTACACATCTTATGTACCATGCGATTTTGTCAAATGTCGATATTTCAGATAAAAATTACTCCATGTGGTATATACATCTTTAATAAACTATGAAAATCAATTTCAGTGAAAGTTTTGATCAAAAACTTCATTTAATCTTCAAAAAGTTTTTGTACACAAATGGCATATTATCAAAAATTGTACTCATCTTACGTACCATGCGATTTTGTCAAATGTCGATATTTCAGATAAAAATTACTCCATGTGGTATATACATCTTTAATAAACTATGAAAATCAATTTCAGTGAAAGTTTTGATCAAAAACTTCATTTAATCTTCAAAAAGTTTTTGTACACAAATGGCATATTTCCAAAAAGTGTACACATCTTATGTACCATGCGATTTTGTCAAATGTCGATATTTCAGATAAAAATTACTCCATGTAATAAATACATCTTTAATAAACTATGGAATTCAATTTCAGCGAAAGTTTTGATCAAAAACTTCATTTAATCTTCAAAAAGTTTTTTTACACAAATGGCATATTTCCAAAAATTGTACACATCTTATGTACCATGCGATTTTGTCAAATGTCGATATTTCAGATAAAAATTACTCCATGTGATATATAGATCTTTAATAAAATATGAAAATCAATTTCAGTGAAAGTTTTGATCAAAAACTTCATTTAATCTTCAAAAAGTTTTTGTACACAAATGGCATATTTCCAAAAATTGTACACATCTTATGTGCCATGCTATTTTGTCAAATGTCGATATTTCAGATAAAAATTACTCCAAGTGATAAATACATCTTTAATAAACAATTGAATTCAATTTCAGCGAAAGTTTTGATCAAAAACTTCATTTAATCTTCAAAAAGTTTTTGTACACAAATGGCATATTTCCAAAAATTGTACACATCTTATGTACCATGCGATTTTGTCAAATGTCGATATTTCAGATAAAAATTACTCCATGTGATAAATAGATCTTTAATAAACTATGGAATTCAATTTCAGCGAAAGTGTTGATCAAAAACTTCATTTAATCTTCAAAAAGTTTTTGTACACAAATGGCATATTTCCAAAAATTGTACACATCTTACGTACCATGCGATTTTGTCAAATGTCGATATTTCAGATAAAAATTACTCCATGTGATAAATACATCTTTAATAAACTATGAAAATCAATTTCAGTGAAAGTTTTGATCAAAAACTTCATTTAATCTTCAAAAAGTTTTTGTACACAAATGGCATATTTTCAAAAATTGTACACATCTTACGTACCATGCGATTTTGTCAAATGTCGATATTTCAGATAAAAATTAATCCATGTGATAAATACATCTTTAATAAACAATGGAATTCAATTTCAGCGAAAGTTTTGATCAAAAACTTCATTTAATCTTCAAAAAGTTTTTGTACACAAATGGCATATTTCCAAAAATTGTACACATCTTACGTACCATGCGATTTTGTCAAATGTCGATATTTCAGATAAAAATTACTCCATGTGATATATAGATCTTTAATAAAATATGAAAATCAATTTCAGTGAAAGTTTTGATCAAAAACTTCATTTAATCTTCAAAAAGTTTTTGTACACAAATGGCATATTTTCAAAAATTGTACACATCTTACGTGCCATGCTATTTTGTCAAATGTCGATATTTCAGATAAAAATTACTCCAAGTGATAAATACATCTTTAATAAACAATTGAATTCAATTTCAGCGAAAGTTTTGATCAAAAACTTCATTTAATCTTCAAAAAGTTTTTGTACACAAATGGCATATTTCCAAAAATTGTACACATCTTATGTACCATGCGATTTTGTCAAATGTCGATATTTCAGATAAAAATTACTCCATGTGATATATAGATCTTTAATAAAATATGAAAATCAATTTCAGTGAAAGTTTTGATCAAAAACTTCATTTAATCTTCAAAAAGTTTTTGTACACAAATGGCATATTTTCAAAAATTGTACACATCTTACGTGCCATGCTATTTTGTCAAATGTCGATATTTCAGATAAAAATTACTCCAAGTGATAAATACATCTTTAATAAACAATTGAATTCAATTTCAGCGAAAGTTTTGATCAAAAACTTCATTTAATCTTCAAAAAGTTTTTGTACACAAATGGCATATTTCCAAAAATTGTACACATCTTATGTACCATGCGATTTTGTCAAATGTCGATATTTCAGATAAAAATTACTCCATGTGATAAATAGATCTTTAATAAACTATGGAATTCAATTTCAGCGAAAGTGTTGATCAAAAACTTCATTTAATCTTCAAAAAGTTTTTGTACACAAATGGCATATTTCCAAAAATTGTACACATCTTACGTACCATGCAATTTTGTCAAATGTCGATATTTCAGATAAAAATTACTCCATGTGATAAATACATCTTTAATAAACTATGAAAATCAATTTCAGTGAAAGTTTTGATCAAAAACTTCATTTAATCTTCAAAAAGTTTTTGTACACAAATGGCATATTTTCAAAAATTGTACACATCTTACGTACCATGCGATTTTGTCAAATGTCGATATTTCAGATAAAAATTAATCCATGTGATAAATACATCTTTAATAAACAATGGAATTCAATTTCAGCGAAAGTTTTGATCAAAAACTTCATTTAATCTTCAAAAAGTTTTTGTACACAAATGGCATATTTCCAAAAATTGTACACATCTTACGTACCATGCGATTTTGTCAAATGTCGATATTTCAGATAAAAATTACTCCATGTGATATATAGATCTTTAATAAAATATGAAAATCAATTTCAGTGAAAGTTTTGATCAAAAACTTCATTTAATCTTCAAAAAGTTTTTGTACACAAATGGCATATTTTCAAAAATTGTACACATCTTACGTGCCATGCTATTTTGTCAAATGTCGATATTTCAGATAAAAATTACTCCAAGTGATAAATACATCTTTAATAAACAATTGAATTCAATTTCAGCGAAAGTTTTGATCAAAAACTTCATTTAATCTTCAAAAAGTTTTTGTACACAAATGGCATATTTCCAAAAATTGTACACATCTTATGTACCATGCAATTTTGTCAAATGTCGATATTTCAGATAAAAATTACTCCATGTGATATATAGATCTTTAATAAAATATGAAAATCAATTTCAGTGAAAGTTTTGATCAAAAACTTCATTTAATCTTCAAAAAGTTTTTGTACACAAATGGCATATTTCCAAAAATTGTACACATCTTATGTACCATGCGATTTTGTCAAATGTCGATATTTCAGATAAAAATTACTCCATGTGATAAATACATCTTTAATAAACTATGAAAATCAATTTCAGTGAAAGTTTTGATCAAAAACTTCATTTAATCTTCAAAAAGTTTTTGTACACAAATGGCATATTTCCAAAAAGTGTACACATCTTATGTACCATGCGATTTTGTCAAATGTCGATATTTCAGATAAAAATTACTCCATGTGGTATATACATCTTTAATAAACTATGAAAATCAATTTCAGTGAAAGTTTTGATCAAAAACTTCATTTAATCTTCAAAAAGTTTTTGTACACAAATGGCATATTTTCAAAAATTGTACACATCTTACGTGCCATGCTATTTTGTCAAATGTCGATATTTCAGATAAAAATTACTCCAAGTGATAAATACATCTTTAATAAACAATTGAATTCAATTTCAGCGAAAGTTTTGATCAAAAACTTCATTTAATCTTCAAAAAGTTTTTGTACACAAATGGCATATTTCCAAAAATTGTACACATCTTATGTACCATGCAATTTTGTCAAATGTCGATATTTCAGATAAAAATTACTCCATGTGATATATAGATCTTTAATAAAATATGAAAATCAATTTCAGTGAAAGTTTTGATCAAAAACTTCATTTAATCTTCAAAAAGTTTTTGTACACAAATGGCATATTTCCAAAAATTGTACACATCTTATGTACCATGCGATTTTGTCAAATGTCGATATTTCAGATAAAAATTACTCCATGTGATAAATACATCTTTAATAAACTATGAAAATCAATTTCAGTGAAAGTTTTGATCAAAAACTTCATTTAATCTTCAAAAAGTTTTTGTACACAAATGGCATATTTCCAAAAAGTGTACACATCTTATGTACCATGCGATTTTGTCAAATGTCGATATTTCAGATAAAAATTACTCCATGTGGTATATACATCTTTAATAAACTATGAAAATCAATTTCAGTGAAAGTTTTGATCAAAAACTTCATTTAATCTTCAAAAAGTTTTTGTACACAAATGGCATATTATCAAAAATTGTACTCATCTTACGTACCATGCGATTTTGTCAAATGTCGATATTTCAGATAAAAATTACTCCATGTGGTATATACATCTTTAATAAACTATGAAAATCAATTTCAGTGAAAGTTTTGATCAAAAACTTCATTTAATCTTCAAAAAGTTTTTGTACACAAATGGCATATTTCCAAAAAGTGTACACATCTTATGTACCATGCGATTTTGTCAAATGTCGATATTTCAGATAAAAATTACTCCATGTAATAAATACATCTTTAATAAACTATGGAATTCAATTTCAGCGAAAGTTTTGATCAAAAACTTCATTTAATCTTCAAAAAGTTTTTGTACACAAATGGCATATTTCCAAAAATTGTACACATCTTATGTACCATGCGATTTTGTCAAATGTCGATATTTCAGATAAAAATTACTCCATGTGATATATAGATCTTTAATAAAATATGAAAATCAATTTCAGTGAAAGTTTTGATCAAAAACTTCATTTAATCTTCAAAAAGTTTTTGTACACAAATGGCATATTTCCAAAAATTGTACACATCTTATGTGCCATGCTATTTTGTCAAATGTCGATATTTCAGATAAAAATTACTCCAAGTGATAAATACATCTTTAATAAACAATTGAATTCAATTTCAGCGAAAGTTTTGATCAAAAACTTCATTTAATCTTCAAAAAGTTTTTGTACACAAATGGCATATTTCCAAAAATTGTACACATCTTATGTACCATGCGATTTTG
This sequence comes from Haliclystus octoradiatus, assembly GCA_916610825.1. Classification (NCBI taxonomy): domain Eukaryota; kingdom Metazoa; phylum Cnidaria; class Staurozoa; order Stauromedusae; family Haliclystidae; genus Haliclystus; species Haliclystus octoradiatus. Next base: position 17,856,363 of record OU744446.1, read on the forward strand.
TCAAATGTCGATATTTCAGATAAAAATTACTCCATGTGATAAATAGATCTTTAATAAACTATGGAATTCAATTTCAGCGAAAGTGTTGATCAAAAACTTCATTTAATCTTCAAAAAGTTTTTGTACACAAATGGCATATTTCCAAAAATTGTACACATCTTACGTACCATGCGATTTTGTCAAATGTCGATATTTCAGATAAAAATTACTCCATGTGATAAATACATCTTTAATAAACTATGAAAATCAATTTCAGTGAAAGTTTTGATCAAAAACTTCATTTAATCTTCAAAAAGTTTTTGTACACAAATGGCATATTTTCAAAAATTGTACACATCTTACGTACCATGCGATTTTGTCAAATGTCGATATTTCAGATAAAAATTAATCCATGTGATAAATACATCTTTAATAAACAATGGAATTCAATTTCAGCGAAAGTTTTGATCAAAAACTTCATTTAATCTTCAAAAAGTTTTTGTACACAAATGGCATATTTCCAAAAATTGTACACATCTTACGTACCATGCGATTTTGTCAAATGTCGATATTTCAGATAAAAATTACTCCATGTGATATATAGATCTTTAATAAAATATGAAAATCAATTTCAGTGAAAGTTTTGATCAAAAACTTCATTTAATCTTCAAAAAGTTTTTGTACACAAATGGCATATTTTCAAAAATTGTACACATCTTACGTGCCATGCTATTTTGTCAAATGTCGATATTTCAGATAAAAATTACTCCAAGTGATAAATACATCTTTAATAAACAATTGAATTCAATTTCAGCGAAAGTTTTGATCAAAAACTTCATTTAATCTTCAAAAAGTTTTTGTACACAAATGGCATATTTCCAAAAATTGTACACATCTTATGTACCATGCGATTTTGTCAAATGTCGATATTTCAGATAAAAATTACTCCATGTGATATATAGATCTTTAATAAAATATGAAAATCAATTTCAGTGAAAGTTTTGATCAAAAACTTCATTTAATCTTCAAAAAGTTTTTGTACACAAATGGCATATTTTCAAAAATTGTACACATCTTACGTGCCATGCTATTTTGTCAAATGTCGATATTTCAGATAAAAATTACTCCAAGTGATAAATACATCTTTAATAAACAATTGAATTCAATTTCAGCGAAAGTTTTGATCAAAAACTTCATTTAATCTTCAAAAAGTTTTTGTACACAAATGGCATATTTCCAAAAATTGTACACATCTTATGTACCATGCGATTTTGTCAAATGTCGATATTTCAGATAAAAATTACTCCATGTGATAAATAGATCTTTAATAAACTATGGAATTCAATTTCAGCGAAAGTGTTGATCAAAAACTTCATTTAATCTTCAAAAAGTTTTTGTACACAAATGGCATATTTCCAAAAATTGTACACATCTTACGTACCATGCGATTTTGTCAAATGTCGATATTTCAGATAAAAATTACTCCATGTGATAAATACATCTTTAATAAACTATGAAAATCAATTTCAGTGAAAGTTTTGATCAAAAACTTCATTTAATCTTCAAAAAGTTTTTGTACACAAATGGCATATTTTCAAAAATTGTACACATCTTACGTACCATGCGATTTTGTCAAATGTCGATATTTCAGATAAAAATTAATCCATGTGATAAATACATCTTTAATAAACAATGGAATTCAATTTCAGCGAAAGTTTTGATCAAAAACTTCATTTAATCTTCAAAAAGTTTTTGTACACAAATGGCATATTTCCAAAAATTGTACACATCTTACGTACCATGCGATTTTGTCAAATGTCGATATTTCAGATAAAAATTACTCCATGTGATATATAGATCTTTAATAAAATATGAAAATCAATTTCAGTGAAAGTTTTGATCAAAAACTTCATTTAATCTTCAAAAAGTTTTTGTACACAAATGGCATATTTTCAAAAATTGTACACATCTTACGTGCCATGCTATTTTGTCAAATGTCGATATTTCAGATAAAAATTACTCCAAGTGATAAATACATCTTTAATAAACAATTGAATTCAATTTCAGCGAAAGTTTTGATCAAAAACTTCATTTAATCTTCAAAAAGTTTTTGTACACAAATGGCATATTTCCAAAAATTTTACACATCTTATGTACCATGCAATTTTGTCAAATGTCGATATTTCAGATAAAAATTACTCCATGTGATATATAGATCTTTAATAAAATATGAAAATCAATTTCAGTGAAAGTTTTGATCAAAAACTTCATTTAATCTTCAAAAAGTTTTTGTACACAAATGGCATATTTCCAAAAATTGTACACATCTTATGTACCATGCGATTTTGTCAAATGTCGATATTTCAGATAAAAATTACTCCATGTGATAAATACATCTTTAATAAACTATGAAAATCAATTTCAGTGAAAGTTTTGATCAAAAACTTCATTTAATCTTCAAAAAGTTTTTGAACACAAATGGCATATTTCCAAAAAGTGTACACATCTTATGTACCATGCGATTTTGTCAAATGTCGATATTTCAGATAAAAATTACTCCATGTGGTATATACATCTTTAATAAACTATGAAAATCAATTTCAGTGAAAGTTTTGATCAAAAACTTCATTTAATCTTCAAAAAGTTTTTGTACACAAATGGCATATTATCAAAAATTGTACTCATCTTACGTACCATGCGATTTTGTCAAATGTCGATATTTCAGATAAAAATTACTCCATGTGGTATATACATCTTTAATAAACTATGAAAATCAATTTCAGTGAAAGTTTTGATCAAAAACTTCATTTAATCTTCAAAAGGTTTTTGTACACAAATGGCATATTTCCAAAAAGTGTACACATCTTATGTACCATGCGATTTTGTCAAATGTCGATATTTCAGATAAAAATTACTCCATGTAATAAATACATCTTTAATAAACTATGGAATTCAATTTCAGCAAAAGTTTTGATCAAAAACTTCATTTAATCTTCAAAAAGTTTTTGTACACAAATGGCATATTTCCAAAAAGTGTACACATCTTATGTACCATGCGATTTTGTCAAATGTCGATATTTCAGATAAAAATTACTCCATGTAATAAATAGATCTTTAATAAACTATGGAATTCAATTTCAGCGAAAGTGTTGATCAAAAACTTCATTTAATCTTCAAAAAGTTTTTGTACACAAATGGCATATTTCCAAAAATTGTACACATCTTACGTACCATGCGATTTTGTCAAATGTCGATATTTCAGATAAAAATTACTCCATGTAATAAATACATCTTTAATAAACCATGGAATTCAATTTCAGCGAAAGTTTTGATCAAAAACTTCATTTAATCTTCAAAAAGTTTTTGTACACAAATGGCATATTTCCAAAAATTGTACACATCTTATGTACCATGCAATTTTGTCAAATGTCGATATTTCAGATAAAAATTACTCCATGTGTTTTGCCAATTTTGAAAATCCTTATTCACATATTAATTGACTTCTTATTTGAGTATGAGGGTTCGAATACGGGGTCGAATACAAACACACGGACGATTCATAAGTTCATAACAATTTATTTCGTAATCATCTCATGTTTCAATATATATAATTTCTAAAATGTTGTATGATTTCGTTTCGAATGTAGCTTCTCATACTGAAGTTTCTGAATTAGTCTAGGCTTTTCTAAAGGTATATTTTGCTTACATAATCAAAATTATTTAAAATATTTCGCAAGCTATAAAAATAACATAATGACGTAAATCAACACAAATAACATGACGTTTATATTAAAAAAATGGCGGATATAAGATTAATCGATCACTCCCCCTTAGTGAGAAGTTTAATTTAACAAATTTTGAACGATAGATGAGATCAATCTTTATTCATATAATTATCTTATTCTTTTTATACCAGCCAGGATTTCTTCTGTACCGTTGATGGCTTTTGCATCTATTTCTTCTTTTGTTGCCAATAGAATAAGCTTTGCAATAGGTCTATCATAACTTCCAGCTTTGTTTTGAATCTTCACCTTCCTGACAAGTCCGTCTGTACCAGGGAACGTTTCAGTTACCATAGCGACTGGCCATATTGCTCTCGGGGTAATTCCATTTAAGTTGTTCTTTTTTTCCAAAACAATATCTCCAACTTCCAGGTTTCTTCTTTGTGAAAACCACTTATTTCGACATAATAGACGATTTGGCATATTCGATGACCAATAATTCCAGAAAATTTGAATACGCTTCTGAATTGATGCCATACGATCTTTTGGATGTATTTTATTTTCATCTTGTGGCTGTGGAAGAGTCAGATGATGTCCATACAGCAAGGAATTTGGTGTTATAATCTCGTTCATATCAATAGGATCCGCACTTGAGTTTGGCCAAAGTGGTCTTGAATTTATAAGATAAGCTACTTCAGCAAGAGCAGTCATCCATTCATCAGGCTTTAAAGTGTTGTTATAGCAATCTGCCATGGCGTCCAATGCTTTTCTGACCAAGTTGACAAATGTCTCAACAACTCCATTGTGATGGGACGCAGTAGGACAATTCCATAACCATTGGAAACCATTTCCTTTAATTCCGTTTTCTAGCACTTTTATATCCCATTCTTTTACTAACTTTTCTACTTTTGGAGATGCTCCAATTAAATTTGGTCCATTATCGCTGTACAGTTGTACAGGCTGAATTCCTTTCAAGCTGACGAATCTCCTAAGAGCCATTAGAAATTTTTCAGTTGAAAGACCTTCCCCACCTTCCTGGTCGTAACAGAACTCAAGGTGTATTGCCCTTGTGACGGTGCATACAAATAAGGCTACATGAGCATCTTTCACAGTTCCACGGTATAGCTTCGTTTTAAGTGGACCAAAGAAGTCGACAGCAGATGACCAGAAGGCAGGTTTGTCACAGTCCAGTCGAAAACTTGGGAGTTGACCCATCTTTTGTTCCAACAGAGGACGTTTCCTTCTTCTGCAGTATAGACAGTTCTTTCCAATTGTTTTCAATATTCTGTTGACTCCAATTATCCAGAGTCCTGATTGTTCAATCGCAGATCGTGTTCGGTTGACTCCGCAGTGTCCTGTTTGTTCATGAAATTCTTTCGTAACCATGTTGATGACTTTTTTGTGATTAGTATAATGGTCATTTTCTTTGTTCCTTTTACATTTCGGAATGATTATTGGTGCTGCTAAGTCGGGCTTGAAATCTTTAAGGTGTTCTAATCTTCCACCTAATCTGTAAATTTTGTCTTCGTCATCAATGAAAGGACAGAGTTTCTTGAAATTCTTATCGTCAAAGTTAGTATTTCTTTGCAGAGCTTGATATATCTTCATTTTACCTCCTTTGTGATCAGTCTTGTTTGATTTTTCTGAAATTTTGTTAATTGCTTCTTCCATTGAGTTGCTATCTGCTGCAATTTGTAGTATTTGTTTACATTCTTCATCACTCATCTTTGTAATTGTGTTTGCAACCGAGAAGTAAGCATTCACCTTCTTTGCTATACAGGTCTTCTTTTTGCGCTTTTTTCTTTCAGGTTTTATTTCAGTCAAATCTTTTCTTAGCTCAATTTCTTTAGTGATATTTGCTGTTTCAAATTCTGGAATAATCTTTTCTTGTAAGAATTTCGGTCCTTGGTGCCATTGCTCTAAGTCTACATTGTTCGGTTTTGTCAGTGCATCTGCAGCATTCTCTTTAGAAGGAACATAATGGAAATCTTCAATCTTGGTTGTTTCTTGAATCTCGTTAATTCTCGCTTCAACAAATGCCTTCATCTGAGGAGTTCTTGATCTAATCCAATGCAATACCACTTTAGAATCAACCCAGTATGAAATTGTGCTTGGTTTGATCATTAATGCTGAGACAATGTTCTTTACTAGTCGAGACATTACTAGTGTAGCAACTAATTCCGTTCGAGGTATTGTCCAACCTTTGACTGGTGTTACAAAAGATTTGGCTGCTACAAAGTGTACATTAAATGTGCCATCTTCTCTTTTCTGTCGTAGGTAAACGCATGTGCCAAAAGCTTTATCTCCGCCGTCGGAAAATGCATGCAGCTCAGGCAATTCGGTGTTGTTTTCTTCAGTGATGCAGCGCTCAATTTTGGTTGACAGCTTTCCTTCTAATTGTTTGAATCTATCCACCCAGTCATCAGCATCTTCTCCCACTATGGCTGTGTCCCAATCATATTTTTTTCTCCACAGTTGTTGTAAAGGAATTCTCAAGTTTACCAATGCTGGTGACAGAATTCCGAGAGGGTCCCAAACTTTGGCTATCATGCTTAAAATGATTCTTTTTGACAGTTTATGTTCTAGGGTCTTTGAAGATGCATCAATTTCAATCTTTGGTAGTTTTTTCAATTTCAGTGAGATTGTATCTATGTCTTTCTCCCAGTAGTGACCCAAAATGGTTGTATCACGATTTTCTGATAGGTTATTACTGTCTTCAATCTTCTTGTTCATTTTTTCTTCTAATTCAATGGAATTGGAATGCCATTTCTTTATTTCAAACTTTGCTTTTGATAACAGTTGAGTTGTTTCTTTGATGACTTGTTCTGCTTCTCTAGGTTGATTTCTGGAGCTGGCAACATCGTCCATATAGATGTGATTCTTTACGATGCTTGATCCAATTGGATAGTCCTTTCCAAATTTTGTTGCCAAATAGTGAAGACTTTCCTGTGACAAATCAGGACTTGGAGGGTCACCAAAAACAAGTCTTTGCCATTCATAAGCAGTTGGGTTTTCATTTCCTTCTTCAATCCATAGGAATCGATGATACTTTCGATCTTCTTCAGAAATGCTGATCATATTGAACATTTTTCTTATGTCTCCTGTGAATCCAATCTGTTGCTCTCTGAAACCAATGAAGACCTTGAACAATGAGTTTAGTAAATCTGGCCCCTTTTCCAATGCTTTAGCTACTGATTGTCCACGGTAGATCTTTGCAGAGTTCCAAACTACTCTTTTGGGAGTTGATGCACTATCATCTCTTTCAACTAGATGGTGTTCTAAGTAATGGGCCATTTCTCCTTCTTTGAGTTCTACCTTTTTCACAAATCCAGATTCTATTACTTCTTGAATTGCTCTTTGGTAGTCCTCCAATTTGTTTGTTTCTTGCAGTCGTTTTACTTTCCTCTTAAGATTGGTTGAAACTTCTTTGTAATTATTTGGTAGTCCTTCTGGATAGCCAGGTTTCCAAGGTAATCTGACTTCTATTCTCCCATCTTCATTGATTGTCGTGTTTTCTTTTGCTATCTTTATAAATCTAGCTTCTTCGATTTCCTTATCTGTACAAACACAGCGTTGCGTTGTGTTAACACCAACCAAATCTGACATCATTAGTGTGCTCATATTTTCAGTAGATGATATGTCTGTTTCTTCTGCTAGTGTGACTGATGTGACTTTTCTTGTTGCTCCTGACTTCTTACTGACATGAGTTGTTCCACCAACGATTGTCCATCCTAATGGAAACTCGATTCCAATTGGGGCTGATTTGCTGCTCTCTTTCGTCATTCTTTGTAATTCTGTGTGTAACTCTTGAGCATCTCTCCCAATGATAACATCAATCTCACCACCATCTGTGTCTACAACTTCCTTGATTTGATTCAAATGTTCATTTTTTGCAAAGAATTCTTTGTGAAGTGATGCTGCTGCGCCACATGGTCTTTTCATTGCATAAGCTGTAATTCTTCCTTTCTCTGCCATGGGCTCCAAACGTCCTACAGTGAGTTCATACTTCTGTGTGACTTCTTTATGATGGCTTCCTCCAACGACTCATAATGAATAGTAGTGTCTTCACCTTGAAGGCCTAATGATTCTACAAAGTTTCTTCGAACCAGAGTTGTATCAGCACCTCCATCCATCAAACATGTTGCAGCTCTAATTTGTGTTGTACCATCAGCATTTTTATAACCAGTTTTTATCCAGATCTTTAGTACAGGTAGTCTTGTTGCTGTAGATTCTTGTGAACTGTTGAGACGTTTCGTTGTTGTGTTAGTTGATGCTGTCCTCTGTGTGATATTGGCTGTTGAGGCTTCTTGATTTGAATATGTACTTCTGTGCAGTAAACTGTGATGTTTCTTTCTACAATGTTGACATGTTACTTCTGATTTGCATTGTGGTCTAATGTGACCCTTTCCAAGACATCCAAAGCAATGGCCTTTGCTTTTACAGTATTCAGATCTCTCTGCTACTTCAAATTCTTTGAACTTGTTACAATCTTCTAATCCATGTTTTCCATTGTTACACAGTTGACAATTGAGGTCATTGGTTGTTTGCAAGACGTTGACTTTTGCTTCTTTGAAGTTCCTTGACTCTTTCTTTGATAATGTTTGCTGTTTCTTTTCTGTTCTGTAAGAATTTGATGATAACAGTCTTCTTTCCAAGAATTCTAAAATATAGTCGGCTGAGAGTTCTTCTTCTTTCATGTTCATTTTTCTTGCGATTCTGTTTTCTTGTGCCAACTGGTCTTCAATTTGATCTTCGAATTCCGCTCCTGTCTTTCTCTTCAAATCTTTGATGAATTCCTCATCTTCTGTACGGTTTCCTTTCCCAAAATCTTTTAGGTACATCATATGCGTACGTATTGTTGTGACAAATGTTTGGATTACGTTTTGGTCTTTATCTTGTATAGGTTTTAATTTTCGGAAATTCCACATCAGTTCATCAGATATTTTTTTGTCAGTTACAACTAACTTTAACGCTTTCCATGCTTCGACTAATGTTGAGCGTCCTTCAATAGTTGTATGGTAAGCCTGTGGTATTGATTTTTCAAGCCATTGTAGCTTGACATCATCATCCAAAACTCCGGCATTGTTCATTGCTGAAGTAAATCGCTTTTGGAAGGTTGGAAATCCTTTAAATTCTCCATTCCATGAATTGGGGGTGAATCCAGCTAAACGAATAGATGTTTTGTTTGAGTGTGTTGCCTTGCCCTCTATGTTAATTGCTCTGATGGCTGCAACTGCAGCAGCTTCAGCTGCTGTTTTTGATAAATCTTTGAGTAATTCTATTGTGATTATGTTGTCATCTCTTTTGGTTGCATTTCCACTTTCGTTTTCTTTGCTTTGTTGCCCCTCTTCATGGGTGAGTTCATCCTGATGTCTTTGATTTCCTGCTGTGATTTCTTTTTCTTTGTTATTTTCTGTTGGCCTTTCTCTTTCTACAACAGAGTCTGCGTCGTCTCCGTCGTTGTTTACATCGGTGACGTCATTTTGATCATTTTGTTCGAAAGAGGCTGATTCATGATGGCTGCTTTCACCTCCTGCGTTTTCTTCATTAATGTTTACTTGATTATTTTGCGTTGCGGCGGCGATCTCTAACGCGCGTTTGTGAGTTTTTTCTGCTTCATTTTCTTCAAGTTCATGGATCATCTTCGTAGTTTCTGCTCTGATTTCAAAGTGAAGTTTTCTGCATTCATCAACTCTGTGATCTATTTCCAATTCTAATTGGCCATTTAAAGCGTTATTTTCATCGAGCACGTCTAGGTAAGTCGACGCTGTTTCTTCTACTTGTTTTCTAGCTTCAGTTACCTTGAATAGTATTGACTTCCAAGTGCCTATTGCTACAAATTCTTGTTCTTTTATCGTTGTAAATTCTTCTATTTCTCTATTATAAGCCTTTGATCTCCTCTTAAATCTCCTCCGAATCGCTTCAGCGTCGTCGGCCATTCTTGATTAATTTCTTTTTATTTCTAATTTCTTTATCGAGACTTTAATTCGAACTATGATTCGAAACTGTTTTGCCAATTTTGAAAATCCTTATTCACATATTAATTGACTTCTTATTTGAGTATGAGGGTTCGAATACGGGGTCGAATACAAACACACGGACGATTCATAAGTTCATAACAATTTATTTCGTAATCATCTCATGTTTCAATATATATAATTTCTAAAATGTTGTATGATTTCGTTTCGAATGTAGCTTCTCATACTGAAGTTTCTGAATTAGTCTAGGCTTTTCTAAAGGTATATTTTGCTTACATAATCAAAATTATTTAAAATATTTCGCAAGCTATAAAAATAACATAATGACGTAAATCAACACAAATAACATGACGTTTATATTAAAAAAATGGCGGATATAAGATTAATCGATCACCATGTGATAAATACATCTTTAATAAACTATGAAAATCAATTTCAGTGAAAGTTTTGATCAAAAACTTCATTTAATCTTCAAAAAGTATTTGTACACAAATGGCATATTTCCAAAAATTGTACACATCTTACGTACCATGCGATTTTGTCAAATGTCGATATTTCAGATAAAAATTACTCCATGTGATAAGTACATCTTTAATAAACAATGGAATTCAATTTCAGCGAAAGTTTTGATCAAAAACTTCATTTAATCTTCAAAAAGTTTTTGTACACAAATGGCATATTTTCAAAAATTGTACACATCTTATGTACCATGCGATTTTGTCAAATGTCGATATTTCAGATAAAAATTACTCCATGTGATAAATACATCTTTAATAAACTATGAAAATCAATTTCAGTGAAAGTTTTGATCAAAAACTTCATTTAATCTTCAAAAAGTTTTTGTACACAAATGGCATATTTCCAAAAAGTGTACACATCTTATGTACCATGCGATTTAGTCAAATGTCGATATTTCAGATAAAAATTACTCCATGTGGTATATACATCTTTAATAAACTATGAAAATCAATTTCAGTGAAAGTTTTGATCAAAAACTTCATTTAATCTTCAAAAAGTTTTTGTACACAAATGGCATATTTCCAAAAAGTGTACACATCTTATGTACCATGCGATTTTGTCAAATGTCTATATTTCAGATAAAAATTACTCCATGTGGTATATACATCTTTAATAAACTATGAAAATCAATTTCAGTGAAAGTTTTGATCAAAAACTTCATTTAATCTTCAAAAAGTTTTTGTACACAAATGGCATATTTCCAAAAAGTGTACACATCTTATGTACCATGCGATTTTGTCAAATGTCGATATTTCAGATAAAAATTACTCCATGTAATAAATACATCTTTAATAAACTATGGAATTCAATTTCAGCAAAAGTTTTGATCAAAAACTTCATTTAATCTTCAAAAAGTTTTTGTACACAAATGGCATATTTCCAAAAAGTGTACACATCTTATGTACCATGCGATTTTGTCAAATGTCGATATTTCAGATAAAAATTACTCCATGTAATAAATAGATCTTTAATAAACTATGGAATTCAATTTCAGCGAAAGTGTTGATCAAAAACTTCATTTAATCTTCAAAAAGTTTTTGTACACAAATGGCATATTTCCAAAAATTGTACACATCTTACGTACCATGCGATTTTGTCAAATGTCGATATTTCAGATAAAAATTACTCCATGTAATAAATACATCTTTAATAAACCATGGAATTCAATTTCAGCGAAAGTTTTGATCAAAAACTTCATTTAATCTTCAAAAAGTTTTTGTACACAAATGGCATATTTCCAAAAATTGTACACATCTTATGTACCATGCAATTTTGTCAAATGTCGATATTTCAGATAAAAATTACTCCATGTGATAAATAGATCTTTAATAAACTATGGAATTCAATTTCAGTGAAAGTTTTGATCAAAAACTTCATTTAATCTTCAAAAAGTTTTTGTACACAAATGGCATATTTCCAAAAATTGTACACATCTTACGTACCATGCGATTTTGTCAAATGTCGATATTTCAGATAAAAATTACTCCATGTGATAAATACATCTTTAATAAACTATGAAAATCAATTTCAGTGAAAGTTTTGATCAAAAACTTCATTTAATCTTCAAAAAGTTTTTGTACACAAATGGCATATTTTCAAAAATTGTACACATCTTACGTACCATGCGATTTTGTCAAATGTCGATATTTCAGATAAAAATTACTCCATGTGATAAATACATCTTTAATAAACAATGGAATTCAATTTCAGCGAAAGTTTTGATCAAAAACTTCATTTAATCTTCAAAAAGTTTTTGTACACAAATGGCATATTTCCAAAAATTGTACACATCTTACGTACCATGCGATTTTGTCAAATGTCGATATTTCAGATAAAAATTACTCCATGTGATATATAGATCTTTAATAAAATATGAAAATCAATTTCAGTGAAAGTTTTGATCAAAAACTTCATTTAATCTTCAAAAAGTTTTTGTACACAAATGGCATATTTTCAAAAATTGTACACATCTTACGTGCCATGCTATTTTGTCAAATGTCGATATTTCAGATAAAAATTACTCCAAGTGATAAATACATCTTTAATAAACAATTGAATTCAATTTCAGCGAAAGTTTTGATCACAAACTTCATTTAATCTTCAAAAAGTTTTTGTACACAAATGGCATATTTCCAAAAATTGTACACATCTTATGTACCATGCGATTTTGTCAAATGTCGATATTTCAGATAAAAATTACTCCATGTGATATATAGATCTTTAATAAAATATGAAAATCAATTTCAGTGAAAGTTTTGATCAAAAACTTCATTTAATCATCAAAAAGTTTTTGTACACAAATGGCATATTTCCAAAAATTGTACACATCTTATGTGCCATGCTATTTTGTCAAATGTCGATATTTCAGATAAAAATTACTCCAAGTGATAAATACATCTTTAATAAACAATTGAATTCAATTTCAGCGAAAGTTTTGATCAAAAACTTCATTTAATCTTCAAAAAGTTTTTGTATACAAATGGCATATTTCCAAAAATTGTACACATCTTATGTACCATGCGATTTTGTCAAATGTCGATATTTCAGATAAAAATTACTCCATGTGATAAATAGATCTTTAATAAACTATGGAATTCAATTTCAGCGAAAGTGTTGATCAAAAACTTCATTTAATCTTCAAAAAGTTTTTGTACACAAATGGCATATTTCCAAAAATTGTACACATCTTACGTACCATGCGATTTTGTCAAATGTCGATATTTCAGATAAAAATTACTCCATGTGATAAATACATCTTTAATAAACTATGAAAATCAATTTCAGTGAAAGTTTTGATCAAAAACTTCATTTAATCTTCAAAAAGTTTTTGTACACAAATGGCATATTTTCAAAAATTGTACACATCTTACGTACCATGCAATTTTGTCAAATGTCGATATTTCAGATAAAAATTAATCCATGTGATAAATACATCTTTAATAAACAATGGAATTCAATTTCAGCGAAAGTTTTGATCAAAAACTTCATTTAATCTTCAAAAAGTTTTTGTACACAAATGGCATATTTCCAAAAATTGTACACATCTTACGTACCATGCGATTTTGTCAAATGTCGATATTTCAGATAAAAATTACTCCATGTGATATATAGATCTTTAATAAAATATGAAAATCAATTTCAGTGAAAGTTTTGATCAAAAACTTCATTTAATCTTCAAAAAGTTTTTGTACACAAATGGCATATTTTCAAAAATTGTACACATCTTACGTGCCATGCTATTTTGTCAAATGTCGATATTTCAGATAAAAATTACTCCAAGTGATAAATACATCTTTAATAAACAATCGAATTCAATTTCAGCGAAAGTTTTGATCAAAAACTTCATTTAATCTTCAAAAAGTTTTTGTACACAAATGGCATATTTCCAAAAATTGTACACATCTTATGTACCATGCAATTTTGTCAAATGTCGATATTTCAGATAAAAATTACTCCATGTGATATATAGATCTTTAATAAAATATGAAAATCAATTTCAGTGAAAGTTTTGATCAAAAACTTCATTTAATCTTCAAAAAGTTTTTGTACACAAATGGCATATTTCCAAAAATTGTACACATCTTATGTACCATGCGATTTTGTCAAATGTCGATATTTCAGATAAAAATTACTCCATGTGATAAATACATCTTTAATAAACTATGAAAATCAATTTCAGTGAAAGTTTTGATCAAAAACTTCATTTAATCTTCAAAAAGTTTTTGTACACAAATGGCATATTTCCAAAAAGTGTACACATCTTATGTACCATGCGATTTTGTCAAATGTCGATATTTCAGATAAAAATTACTCCATGTGGTATATACATCTTTAATAAACTATGAAAATCAATTTCAGTGAAAGTTTTGATCAAAAACTTCATTTAATCTTCAAAAAGTTTTTGTACACAAATGGCATATTATCAAAAATTGTACTCATCTTACGTACCATGTGATTTTGTCAAATGTCGATATTTCAGATAAAAATTACTCCATGTGATAAATACATCTTTAATAAACTATGAAAATCAATTTCAGTGAAAGTTTTGATCAAAAACTTCATTTAATCTTCAAAAAGTTTTTGTACACAAATGGCATATTTCCAAAAAGTGTACACATCTTATGTACCATGCGATTTTGTCAAATGTCGATATTTCAGATAAAAATTACTCCATGTGGTATATACATCTTTAATAAACTATGAAAATCAATTTCAGTGAAAGTTTTGATCAAAAACTTCATTTAATCTTCAAAAAGTTTTTGTACACAAATGGCATATTATCAAAAATTGTACTCATCTTACGTACCATGTGATTTTGTCAAATGTCGATATTTCAGATAAAAATTACTCCATGTGGTATATACATCTTTAATAAACTATGAAAATCAATTTCAGTGAAAGTTTTGATCAAAAACTTCATTTAATCTTCAAAAAGTTTTTGTACACAAATGGCATATTTCCAAAAAGTGTACACATCTTATGTACCATGCGATTTTGTCAAATGTCGATATTTCAGATAAAAATTACTCCATGTAATAAATACATCTTTAATAAACTATGGAATTCAATTTCAGCGAAAGTTTTGATCAAAAACTTCATTTAATCTTCAAAAAGTTTTAGTACACAAATGGCATATTTCCAAAAATTGTACACATCTTATGTACCATGCGATTTTGTCAAATGTCGATATTTCAGATAAAAATTACTCCATGTGATATATAGATCTTTAATAAAATATGAAAATCAATTTCAGTGAAAGTTTTGATCAAAAACTTCATTTAATCTTCAAAAAGTTTTTGTACACAAATGGCATATTTCCAAAAATTGTACACATCTTATGTGCCATGCTATTTTGTCAAATGTCGATATTTCAGATAAAAATTACTCCAAGTGATAAATACATCTTTAATAAACAATTGAATTCAATTTCAGCGAAAGTTTTGATCAAAAACTTCATTTAATCTTCAAAAAGTTTTTGTACACAAATGGCATATTTCCAAAAATTGTACACATCTTATGTACCATGCGATTTTGTCAAATGTCGATATTTCAGATAAAAATTACTCCATGTGATAAATAGATCTTTAATAAACTATGGAATTCAATTTCAGCGAAAGTGTTGATCAAAAACTTCATTTAATCTTCAAAAAGTTTTTGTACACAAATGGCATATTTCCAAAAATTGTACACATCTTACGTACCATGCGATTTTGTCAAATGTCGATATTTCAGATAAAAATTACTCCATGTGATAAATACATCTTTAATAAACTATGAAAATCAATTTCAGTGAAAGTTTTGATCAAAAACTTCATTTAATCTTCAAAAAGTTTTTGTACACAAATGGCATATTTTCAAAAATTGTACACATCTTACGTACCATGCGATTTTGTCAAATGTCGATATTTCAGATAAAAATTAATCCATGTGATAAATACATCTTTAATAAACTATGAAAATCAATTTCAGTGAAAGTTTTGATCAAAAACTTCATTTAATCTTCAAAACGTTTTTGTACACAAATGGCATATTTTCAAAAATTGTACACATCTTACGTACCATGCAATTTTGTCAAATGTCGATATTTCAGATAAAAATTACTCCATGTGATAAATAGATCTTTAATAAACTATGGAATTCAATTTCAGCGAAAGTGTTGATCAAAAACTTCATTTAATCTTCAAAAAGTTTTTGTACACAAATGGCATATTTCCAAAAATTGTACACATCTTACGTACCATGCGATTTTGTCAAATGTCGATATTTCAGATAAAAATTACTCCATGTGATAAATACATCTTTAATAAACTATGAAAATCAATTTCAGTGAAAGTTTTGATCAAAAACTTCATTTAATCTTCAAAAAGTTTTTGTACACAAATGGCATATTTTCAAAAATTGTACACATCTTACGTACCATGCAATTTTGTCAAATGTCGATATTTCAGATAAAAATTAATCCATGTGATAAATACATCTTTAATAAACAATGATCGATTAATCTTATATCCGCCATTTTTTTAATATAAACGTCATGTTATTTGTGTTGATTTACGTCATTATGTTATTTTTATAGCTTGCGAAATATTTAAAATAATTTTGATTATGTAAGCAAAATATACCTTTAGAAAAGCCTAGACTAATTCAGAAACTTCAGTATGAGAAGCTACATTCGAAACGAAATCATACAACATTTTAGAAATTATATATATTGAAACATGAGATGATTACGAAATAAATTGTTATGAACTTATGAATCGTCCGTGTGTTTGTATTCGACCCCGTATTCGAACCCTCATACTCAAATAAGAAGTCAATTAATATGTGAATAAGGATTTTCAAAATTGGCAAAACAGTTTCGAATCATAGTTCGAATTAAAGTCTCGATAAAGAAATTAGAAATAAAAAGAAATTAATCAAGAATGGCCGACGACGCTGAAGCGATTCGGAGGAGATTTGAGAGGAGATCAAAGGCTTATAATAGAGAAATAGAAGAATTTACAACGATAAAAGAACAAGAATTTGTAGCAATAGGCACTTGGAAGTCAATACTATTCAAGGTAACTGAAGCTAGAAAACAAGTAGAAGAAACAGCGTCGACTTACCTAGACGTGCTCGATGAAAATAACGCTTTAAATGGCCAATTAGAATTGGAAATAGATCACAGAGTTGATGAATGCAGAAAACTTCACTTTGAAATCAGAGCAGAAACTACGAAGATGATCCATGAACTTGAAGAAAATGAAGCAGAAAAAACTCACAAACGCGCGTTAGAGATCGCCGCCGCAACGCAAAATAATCAAGTAAACATTAATGAAGAAAACGCAGGAGGTGAAAGCAGCCATCATGAATCAGCCTCTTTCGAACAAAATGATCAAAATGACGTCACCGATGTAAACAACGACGGAGACGACGCAGACTCTGTTGTAGAAAGAGAAAGACCAACAGAAAATAACAAAGAAAAAGAAATCACAGCAGGAAATCAAAGACATCAGGATGAACTCACCCATGAAGAGGGGCAACAAAGCAAAGAAAACGAAAGTGGAAATGCAACCAAAAGAGATGACAACATAATCACAATAGAATTACTCAAAGATTTATCAAAAACAGCAGCTGAAGCTGCTGCAGTTGCAGCCATCAGAGCAATTAACATAGAGGGCAAGGCAACACACTCAAACAAAACATCTATTCGTTTAGCTGGATTCACCCCCAATTCATGGAATGGAGAATTTAAAGGATTTCCAACCTTCCAAAAGCGATTTACTTCAGCAATGAACAATGCCGGAGTTTTGGATGATGATGTCAAGCTACAATGGCTTGAAAAATCAATACCACAGTC
The DNA here is from genome assembly GCA_916610825.1 of Haliclystus octoradiatus. Taxonomy (NCBI): domain Eukaryota; kingdom Metazoa; phylum Cnidaria; class Staurozoa; order Stauromedusae; family Haliclystidae; genus Haliclystus; species Haliclystus octoradiatus. The sequence continues at coordinate 17,873,900 of OU744446.1, forward strand.
TTACCATACAACTATTGAAGGACGCTCAACATTAGTCGAAGCATGGAAAGCGTTAAAGTTAGTTGTAACTGACAAAAAAATATCTGATGAACTGATGTGGAATTTCCGAAAATTAAAACCTATACAAGATAAAGACCAAAACGTAATCCAAACATTTGTCACAACAATACGTACGCATATGATGTACCTAAAAGATTTTGGGAAAGGAAACCGTACAGAAGATGAGGAATTCATCAAAGATTTGAAGAGAAAGACAGGAGCGGAATTCGAAGATCAAATTGAAGACCAGTTGACACAAGAAAACAGAATCGCAAGAAAAATGAACATGAAAGAAGAAGAACTCTCAGCCGACTATATTTTAGAATTCTTGGAAAGAAGACTGTTATCATCAAATTCTTACAGAACAGAAAAGAAACAGCAAACATTATCAAAGAAAGAGTCAAGGAACTTCAAAGAAGCAAAAGTCAACGTCTTGCAAACAACCAATGACCTCAATTGTCAACTGTGTAACAATGGAAAACATGGATTAGAAGATTGTAACAAGTTCAAAGAATTTGAAGTAGCAGAGAGATCTGAATACTGTAAAAGCAAAGGCCATTGCTTTGGATGTCTTGGAAAGGGTCACATTAGACCACAATGCAAATCAGAAGTAACATGTCAACATTGTAGAAAGAAACATCACAGTTTACTGCACAGAAGTACATATTCAAATCAAGAAGCCTCAACAGCCAATATCACACAGAGGACAGCATCAACTAACACAACAACGAAACGTCTCAACAGTTCACAAGAATCTACAGCAACAAGACTACCTGTACTAAAGATCTGGATAAAAACTGGTTATAAAAATGCTGATGGTACAACACAAATTAGAGCTGCAACATGTTTGATGGATGGAGGTGCTGATACAACTCTGGTTCGAAGAAACTTTGTAGAATCATTAGGCCTTCAAGGTGAAGACACTACTATTCATTATGAAGTCGTTGGAGGAAGCCATCATAAAGAAGTCACACAGAAGTATGAACTCACTGTAGGACGTTTGGAGCCCATGGCAGAGAAAGGAAGAATTACAGCTTATGCAATGAAAAGACCATGTGGCGCAGCAGCATCACTTCACAAAGAATTCTTTGCAAAAAATGAACATTTGAATCAAATCAAGGAAGTTGTAGACACAGATGGTGGTGAGATTGATGTTATCATTGGGAGAGATGCTCAAGAGTTACACACAGAATTACAAAGAATGACGAAAGAGAGCAGCAAATCAGCCCCAATTGGAATCGAGTTTCCATTAGGATGGACAATCGTTGGTGGAACAACTCATGTCAGTAAGAAGTCAGGAGCAACAAGAAAAGTCACATCAGTCACACTAGCAGAAGAAACAGACATATCATCTACTGAAAATATGAGCACACTAATGATGTCAGATTTGGTTGGTGTTAACACAACGCAACGCTGTGTTTGTACAGATAAGGAAATCGAAGAAGCTAGATTTATAAAGATAGCAAAAGAAAACACGACAATCAATGAAGATGGGAGAATAGAAGTCAGATTACCTTGGAAACCTGGCTATCCAGAAGGACTACCAAATAATTACAAAGAAGTTTCAACCAATCTTAAGAGGAAAGTAAAACGACTGCAAGAAACAAACAAATTGGAGGACTACCAAAGAGCAATTCAAGAAGTAATAGAATCTGGATTTGTGAAAAAGGTAGAACTCAAAGAAGGAGAAATGGCCCATTACTTAGAACACCATCTAGTTGAAAGAGATGATAGTGCATCAACTCCCAAAAGAGTAGTTTGGAACTCTGCAAAGATCTACCGTGGACAATCAGTAGCTAAAGCATTGGAAAAGGGGCCAGATTTACTAAACTCATTGTTCAAGGTCTTCATTGGTTTCAGAGAGCAACAGATTGGATTCACAGGAGACATAAGAAAAATGTTCAATATGATCAGCATTTCTGAAGAAGATCGAAAGTATCATCGATTCCTATGGATTGAAGAAGGAAATGAAAACCCAACTGCTTATGAATGGCAAAGACTTGTTTTTGGTGACCCTCCAAGTCCTGATTTGTCACAGGAAAGTCTTCACTATTTGGCAACAAAATTTGGAAAGGACTATCCAATTGGATCAAGCATCGTAAAGAATCACATCTATATGGACGATGTTGCCAGCTCCAGAAATCAACCTAGAGAAGCAGAACAAGTCATCAAAGAAACAACTCAACTGTTATCAAAAGCAAAGTTTGAAATAAAGAAATGGCATTCCAATTCCATTGAATTAGAAGAAAAAATGAACAAGAAGATTGAAGACAGTAATAACCTATCAGAAAATCGTGATACAACCATTTTGGGTCACTACTGGGAGAAAGACATAGATACAATCTCACTGAAATTGAAAAAACTACCAAAGATTGAAATTGATGCATCTTCAAAGACCCTAGAACATAAACTGTCAAAAAGAATCATTTTAAGCATGATAGCCAAAGTTTGGGACCCTCTCGGAATTCTGTCACCAGCATTGGTAAACTTGAGAATTCCTTTACAACAACTGTGGAGAAAAAAATATGATTGGGACACAGCCATAGTGGGAGAAGATGCTGATGACTGGGTGGATAGATTCAAACAATTAGAAGGAAAGCTGTCAACCAAAATTGAGCGCTGCATCACTGAAGAAAACAACACCGAATTGCCTGAGCTGCATGCATTTTCCGACGGCGGAGATAAAGCTTTTGGCACATGCGTTTACCTACGACAGAAAAGAGAAGATGGCACATTTAATGTACACTTTGTAGCAGCCAAATCTTTTGTAACACCAGTCAAAGGTTGGACAATACCTCGAACGGAATTAGTTGCTACACTAGTAATGTCTCGACTAGTAAAGAACATTGTCTCAGCATTAATGATCAAACCAAGCACAATTTCATACTGGGTTGATTCTAAAGTGGTATTGCATTGGATTAGATCAAGAACTCCTCAGATGAAGGCATTTGTTGAAGCGAGAATTAACGAGATTCAAGAAACAACCAAGATTGAAGATTTCCATTATGTTCCTTCTAAAGAGAATGCTGCAGATGCACTGACAAAACCGAACAATGTAGACTTAGAGCAATGGCACCAAGGACCGAAATTCTTACAAGAAAAGATTATTCCAGAATTTGAAACAGCAAATATCACTAAAGAAATTGAGCTAAGAAAAGATTTGACTGAAATAAAACCTGAAAGAAAAAAGCGCAAAAAGAAGACCTGTATAGCAAAGAAGGTGAATGCTTACTTCTCGGTTGCAAACACAATTACAAAGATGAGTGATGAAGAATGTAAACAAATACTACAAATTGCAGCAGATAGCAACTCAATGGAAGAAGCAATTAACAAAATTTCAGAAAAATCAAACAAGACTGATCACAAAGGAGGTAAAATGAAGATTCAAAACAAAGCTGGAAGTTATGATAGACCTATTGCAAAGCTTATTCTATTGGCAACAAAAGAAGAAATAGATGCAAAAGCCATCAACGGTACAGAAGAAATCCTGGCTGGTATAAAAAGAATAAGATAATTATATGAATAAAGATTGATCTCATCTATCGTTCAAAATTTGTTAAATTAAACTTCTCACTAAGGGGGAGTGATCGATTAATCTTATATCCGCCATTTTTTTAATATAAACGTCATGTTATTTGTGTTGATTTACGTCATTATGTTATTTTTATAGCTTGCGAAATATTTAAAATAATTTTGATTATGTAAGCAAAATATACCTTTAGAAAAGCCTAGACTAATTCAGAAACTTCAGTATGAGAAGCTACATTCGAAACGAAATCATACAACATTTTAGAAATTATATATATTGAAACATGAGATGATTACGAAATAAATTGTTATGAACTTATGAATCGTCCGTGTGTTTGTATTCGACCCCGTATTCGAACCCTCATACTCAAATAAGAAGTCAATTAATATGTGAATAAGGATTTTCAAAATTGGCAAAACAAACAATGGAATTCAATTTCAGCGAAAGTTTTGATCAAAAACTTCATTTAATCTTCAAAAAGTTTTTGTACACAAATGGCATATTTCCAAAAATTGTACACATCTTACGTACCATGCGATTTTGTCAAATGTCGATATTTCAGATAAAAATTACTCCATGTGATATATAGATCTTTAATAAAATATGAAAATCAATTTCAGTGAAAGTTTTGATCAAAAACTTCATTTAATCTTCAAAAAGTTTTTGTACACAAATGGCATATTTTCAAAAATTGTACACATCTTACGTGCCATGCTATTTTGTCAAATGTCGATATTTCAGATAAAAATTACTCCAAGTGATAAATACATCTTTAATAAACAATTGAATTCAATTTCAGCGAAAGTTTTGATCAAAAACTTCATTTAATCTTCAAAAAGTTTTTGTACACAAATGGCATATTTCCAAAAATTGTACACATCTTATGTACCATGCAATTTTGTCAAATGTCGATATTTCAGATAAAAATTACTCCATGTGATATATAGATCTTTAATAAAATATGAAAATCAATTTCAGTGAAAGTTTTGATCAAAAACTTCATTTAATCTTCAAAAAGTTTTTGTACACAAATGGCATATTTCCAAAAATTGTACACATCTTATGTACCATGCGATTTTGTCAAATGTCGATATTTCAGATAAAAATTACTCCATGTGATAAATACATCTTTAATAAACTATGAAAATCAATTTCAGTGAAAGTTTTGATCAAAAACTTCATTTAATCTTCAAAAAGTTTTTGTACACAAATGGCATATTTCCAAAAAGTGTACACATCTTATGTACCATGCGATTTTGTCAAATGTCGATATTTCAGATAAAAATTACTCCATGTGGTATATACATCTTTAATAAACTATGAAAATCAATTTCAGTGAAAGTTTTGATCAAAAACTTCATTTAATCTTCAAAAAGTTTTTGTACACAAATGGCATATTATCAAAAATTGTACTCATCTTACGTACCATGTGATTTTGTCAAATGTCGATATTTCAGATAAAAATTACTCCATGTGGTATATACATCTTTAATAAACTATGAAAATCAATTTCAGTGAAAGTTTTGATCAAAAACTTCATTTAATCTTCAAAAAGTTTTTGTACACAAATGGCATATTTCCAAAAAGTGTACACATCTTATGTACCATGCGATTTTGTCAAATGTCGATATTTCAGATAAAAATTACTCCATGTAATAAATACATCTTTAATAAACTATGGAATTCAATTTCAGCGAAAGTTTTGATCAAAAACTTCATTTAATCTTCAAAAAGTTTTTGTACACAAATGGCATATTTCCAAAAATTGTACACATCTTATGTACCATGCGATTTTGTCAAATGTCGATATTTCAGATAAAAATTACTCCATGTGATATATAGATCTTTAATAAAATATGAAAATCAATTTCAGTGAAAGTTTTGATCAAAAACTTCATTTAATCTTCAAAAAGTTTTTGTACACAAATGGCATATTTCCAAAAATTGTACACATCTTATGTGCCATGCTATTTTGTCAAATGTCGATATTTCAGATAAAAATTACTCCAAGTGATAAATACATCTTTAATAAACAATTGAATTCAATTTCAGCGAAAGTTTTGATCAAAAACTTCATTTAATCTTCAAAAAGTTTTTGTACACAAATGGCATATTTCCAAAAATTGTACACATCTTATGTACCATGCGATTTTGTCAAATGTCGATATTTCAGATAAAAATTACTCCATGTGATAAATAGATCTTTAATAAACTATGGAATTCAATTTCAGCGAAAGTGTTGATCAAAAACTTCATTTAATCTTCAAAAAGTTTTTGTACACAAATGGCATATTTCCAAAAATTGTACACATCTTACGTACCATGCGATTTTGTCAAATGTCGATATTTCAGATAAAAATTACTCCATGTGATAAATACATCTTTAATAAACTATGAAAATCAATTTCAGTGAAAGTTTTGATCAAAAACTTCATTTAATCTTCAAAAAGTTTTTGTACACAAATGGCATATTTCCAAAAAGTGTACACATCTTATGTACCATGCGATTTTGTCAAATGTCGATATTTCAGATAAAAATTACTCCATGTAATAAATAGATCTTTAATAAACTATGGAATTCAATTTCAGCGAAAGTGTTGATCAAAAACTTCATTTAATCTTCAAAAAGTTTTTGTACACAAATGGCATATTTCCAAAAATTGTACACATCTTACGTACCATGCGATTTTGTCAAATGTCGATATTTCAGATAAAAATTACTCCATGTAATAAATACATCTTTAATAAACCATGGAATTCAATTTCAGCGAAAGTTTTGATCAAAAACTTCATTTAATCTTCAAAAAGTTTTTGTACACAAATGGCATATTTCCAAAAATTGTACACATCTTATGTACCATGCAATTTTGTCAAATGTCGATATTTCAGATAAAAATTACTCCATGTGATAAATACATCTTTAATAAACTATGAAAATCAATTTCAGTGAAAGTTTTGATCAAAAACTTCATTTAATCTTCAAAAAGTATTTGTACACAAATGGCATATTTCCAAAAATTGTACACATCTTACGTACCATGCGATTTTGTCAAATGTCGATATTTCAGATAAAAATTACTCCATGTGATAAGTACATCTTTAATAAACAATGGAATTCAATTTCAGCGAAAGTTTTGATCAAAAACTTCATTTAATCTTCAAAAAGTTTTTGTACACAAATGGCATATTTTCAAAAATTGTACACATCTTATGTACCATGCGATTTTGTCAAATGTCGATATTTCAGATAAAAATTACTCCATGTGATAAATACATCTTTAATAAACTATGAAAATCAATTTCAGTGAAAGTTTTGATCAAAAACTTCATTTAATCTTCAAAAAGTTTTTGTACACAAATGGCATATTTCCAAAAAGTGTACACATCTTATGTACCATGCGATTTAGTCAAATGTCGATATTTCAGATAAAAATTACTCCATGTGGTATATACATCTTTAATAAACTATGAAAATCAATTTCAGTGAAAGTTTTGATCAAAAACTTCATTTAATCTTCAAAAAGTTTTTGTACACAAATGGCATATTTCCAAAAAGTGTACACATCTTATGTACCATGCGATTTTGTCAAATGTCGATATTTCAGATAAAAATTACTCCATGTGGTATATACATCTTTAATAAACTATGAAAATCAATTTCAGTGAAAGTTTTGATCAAAAACTTCATTTAATCTTCAAAAAGTTTTTGTACACAAATGGCATATTTCCAAAAAGTGTACACATCTTATGTACCATGCGATTTTGTCAAATGTCGATATTTCAGATAAAAATTACTCCATGTAATAAATACATCTTTAATAAACTATGGAATTCAATTTCAGCAAAAGTTTTGATCAAAAACTTCATTTAATCTTCAAAAAGTTTTTGTACACAAATGGCATATTTCCAAAAAGTGTACACATCTTATGTACCATGCGATTTTGTCAAATGTCGATATTTCAGATAAAAATTACTCCATGTAATAAATAGATCTTTAATAAACTATGGAATTCAATTTCAGCGAAAGTGTTGATCAAAAACTTCATTTAATCTTCAAAAAGTTTTTGTACACAAATGGCATATTTCCAAAAATTGTACACATCTTACGTACCATGCGATTTTGTCAAATGTCGATATTTCAGATAAAAATTACTCCATGTAATAAATACATCTTTAATAAACCATGGAATTCAATTTCAGCGAAAGTTTTGATCAAAAACTTCATTTAATCTTCAAAAAGTTTTTGTACACAAATGGCATATTTCCAAAAATTGTACACATCTTATGTACCATGCAATTTTGTCAAATGTCGATATTTCAGATAAAAATTACTCCATGTGATAAATAGATCTTTAATAAACTATGGAATTCAATTTCAGTGAAAGTTTTGATCAAAAACTTCATTTAATCTTCAAAAAGTTTTTGTACACAAATGGCATATTTCCAAAAATTGTACACATCTTACGTACCATGCGATTTTGTCAAATGTCGATATTTCAGATAAAAATTACTCCATGTGATAAATACATCTTTAATAAACTATGAAAATCAATTTCAGTGAAAGTTTTGATCAAAAACTTCATTTAATCTTCAAAAAGTTTTTGTACACAAATGGCATATTTTCAAAAATTGTACACATCTTACGTACCATGCGATTTTGTCAAATGTCGATATTTCAGATAAAAATTACTCCATGTGATAAATACATCTTTAATAAACAATGGAATTCAATTTCAGCGAAAGTTTTGATCAAAAACTTCATTTAATCTTCAAAAAGTTTTTGTACACAAATGGCATATTTCCAAAAATTGTACACATCTTACGTACCATGCGATTTTGTCAAATGTCGATATTTCAGATAAAAATTACTCCATGTGATATATAGATCTTTAATAAAATATGAAAATCAATTTCAGTGAAAGTTTTGATCAAAAACTTCATTTAATCTTCAAAAAGTTTTTGTACACAAATGGCATATTTTCAAAAATTGTACACATCTTACGTGCCATGCTATTTTGTCAAATGTCGATATTTCAGATAAAAATTACTCCAAGTGATAAATACATCTTTAATAAACAATTGAATTCAATTTCAGCGAAAGTTTTGATCACAAACTTCATTTAATCTTCAAAAAGTTTTTGTACACAAATGGCATATTTCCAAAAATTGTACACATCTTATGTACCATGCGATTTTGTCAAATGTCGATATTTCAGATAAAAATTACTCCATGTGATATATAGATCTTTAATAAAATATGAAAATCAATTTCAGTGAAAGTTTTGATCAAAAACTTCATTTAATCATCAAAAAGTTTTTGTACACAAATGGCATATTTCCAAAAATTGTACACATCTTATGTGCCATGCTATTTTGTCAAATGTCGATATTTCAGATAAAAATTACTCCAAGTGATAAATACATCTTTAATAAACAATTGAATTCAATTTCAGCGAAAGTTTTGATCAAAAACTTCATTTAATCTTCAAAAAGTTTTTGTATACAAATGGCATATTTCCAAAAATTGTACACATCTTATGTACCATGCGATTTTGTCAAATGTCGATATTTCAGATAAAAATTACTCCATGTGATAAATAGATCTTTAATAAACTATGGAATTCAATTTCAGCGAAAGTGTTGATCAAAAACTTCATTTAATCTTCAAAAAGTTTTTGTACACAAATGGCATATTTCCAAAAATTGTACACATCTTACGTACCATGCGATTTTGTCAAATGTCGATATTTCAGATAAAAATTACTCCATGTGATAAATACATCTTTAATAAACTATGAAAATCAATTTCAGTGAAAGTTTTGATCAAAAACTTCATTTAATCTTCAAAAAGTTTTTGTACACAAATGGCATATTTTCAAAAATTGTACACATCTTACGTACCATGCAATTTTGTCAAATGTCGATATTTCAGATAAAAATTAATCCATGTGATAAATACATCTTTAATAAACAATGGAATTCAATTTCAGCGAAAGTTTTGATCAAAAACTTCATTTAATCTTCAAAAAGTTTTTGTACACAAATGGCATATTTCCAAAAATTGTACACATCTTACGTACCATGCGATTTTGTCAAATGTCGATATTTCAGATAAAAATTACTCCATGTGATATATAGATCTTTAATAAAATATGAAAATCAATTTCAGTGAAAGTTTTGATCAAAAACTTCATTTAATCTTCAAAAAGTTTTTGTACACAAATGGCATATTTTCAAAAATTGTACACATCTTACGTGCCATGCTATTTTGTCAAATGTCGATATTTCAGATAAAAATTACTCCAAGTGATAAATACATCTTTAATAAACAATTGAATTCAATTTCAGCGAAAGTTTTGATCAAAAACTTCATTTAATCTTCAAAAAGTTTTTGTACACAAATGGCATATTTCCAAAAATTGTACACATCTTATGTACCATGCAATTTTGTCAAATGTCGATATTTCAGATAAAAATTACTCCATGTGATATATAGATCTTTAATAAAATATGAAAATCAATTTCAGTGAAAGTTTTGATCAAAAACTTCATTTAATCTTCAAAAAGTTTTTGTACACAAATGGCATATTTCCAAAAATTGTACACATCTTATGTACCATGCGATTTTGTCAAATGTCGATATTTCAGATAAAAATTACTCCATGTGATAAATACATCTTTAATAAACTATGAAAATCAATTTCAGTGAAAGTTTTGATCAAAAACTTCATTTAATCTTCAAAAAGTTTTTGTACACAAATGGCATATTTCCAAAAAGTGTACACATCTTATGTACCATGCGATTTTGTCAAATGTCGATATTTCAGATAAAAATTACTCCATGTGGTATATACATCTTTAATAAACTATGAAAATCAATTTCAGTGAAAGTTTTGATCAAAAACTTCATTTAATCTTCAAAAAGTTTTTGTACACAAATGGCATATTATCAAAAATTGTACTCATCTTACGTACCATGTGATTTTGTCAAATGTCGATATTTCAGATAAAAATTACTCCATGTGGTATATACATCTTTAATAAACTATGAAAATCAATTTCAGTGAAAGTTTTGATCAAAAACTTCATTTAATCTTCAAAAAGTTTTTGTACACAAATGGCATATTTCCAAAAAGTGTACACATCTTATGTACCATGCGATTTTGTCAAATGTCGATATTTCAGATAAAAATTACTCCATGTAATAAATACATCTTTAATAAACTATGGAATTCAATTTCAGCGAAAGTTTTGATCAAAAACTTCATTTAATCTTCAAAAAGTTTTTGTACACAAATGGCATATTTCCAAAAATTGTACACATCTTATGTACCATGCGATTTTGTCAAATGTCGATATTTCAGATAAAAATTACTCCATGTGATATATAGATCTTTAATAAAATATGAAAATCAATTTCAGTGAAAGTTTTGATCAAAAACTTCATTTAATCTTCAAAAAGTTTTTGTACACAAATGGCATATTTCCAAAAATTGTACACATCTTATGTGCCATGCTATTTTGTCAAATGTCGATATTTCAGATAAAAATTACTCCAAGTGATAAATACATCTTTAATAAACAATTGAATTCAATTTCAGCGAAAGTTTTGATCAAAAACTTCATTTAATCTTCAAAAAGTTTTTGTACACAAATGGCATATTTCCAAAAATTGTACACATCTTATGTACCATGCGATTTTGTCAAATGTCGATATTTCAGATAAAAATTACTCCATGTGATAAATAGATCTTTAATAAACTATGGAATTCAATTTCAGCGAAAGTGTTGATCAAAAACTTCATTTAATCTTCAAAAAGTTTTTGTACACAAATGGCATATTTCCAAAAATTGTACACATCTTACGTACCATGCGATTTTGTCAAATGTCGATATTTCAGATAAAAATTACTCCATGTGATAAATACATCTTTAATAAACTATGAAAATCAATTTCAGTGAAAGTTTTGATCAAAAACTTCATTTAATCTTCAAAAAGTTTTTGTACACAAATGGCATATTTTCAAAAATTGTACACATCTTACGTACCATGCGATTTTGTCAAATGTCGATATTTCAGATAAAAATTAATCCATGTGATAAATACATCTTTAATAAACTATGAAAATCAATTTCAGTGAAAGTTTTGATCAAAAACTTCATTTAATCTTCAAAAAGTTTTTGTACACAAATGGCATATTTTCAAAAATTGTACACATCTTACGTACCATGCAATTTTGTCAAATGTCGATATTTCAGATAAAAATTACTCCATGTGATAAATAGATCTTTAATAAACTATGGAATTCAATTTCAGCGAAAGTGTTGATCAAAAACTTCATTTAATCTTCAAAAAGTTTTTGTACACAAATGGCATATTTCCAAAAATTGTACACATCTTACGTACCATGCGATTTTGTCAAATGTCGATATTTCAGATAAAAATTACTCCATGTGATAAATACATCTTTAATAAACTATGAAAATCAATTTCAGTGAAAGTTTTGATCAAAAACTTCATTTAATCTTCAAAAAGTTTTTGTACACAAATGGCATATTTTCAAAAATTGTACACATCTTACGTACCATGCAATTTTGTCAAATGTCGATATTTCAGATAAAAATTAATCCATGTGATAAATACATCTTTAATAAACAATGGAATTCAATTTCAGCGAAAGTTTTGATCAAAAACTTCATCTAATCTTCAAAAAGTTTTTGTACACAAATGGCATATTTCCAAAAATTGTACACATCTTACGTACCATGCGATTTTGTCAAATGTCGATATTTCAGATAAAAATTACTCCATGTGATATATAGATCTTTAATAAAATATGAAAATCAATTTCAGTGAAAGTTTTGATCAAAAACTTCATTTAATCTTCAAAAAGTTTTTGTACACAAATGGCATATTTTCAAAAATTGTACACATCTTACGTGCCATGCTATTTTGTCAAATGTCGATATTTCAGATAAAAATTACTCCAAGTGATAAATACATCTTTAATAAACAATTGAATTCAATTTCAGCGAAAGTTTTGATCAAAAACTTCATTTAATCTTCAAAAAGTTTTTGTACACAAATGGCATATTTCCAAAAATTGTACACATCTTATGTACCATGCAATTTTGTCAAATGTCGATATTTCAGATAAAAATTACTCCATGTGATATATAGATCTTTAATAAAATATGAAAATCAATTTCAGTGAAAGTTTTGATCAAAAACTTCATTTAATCTTCAAAAAGTTTTTGTACACAAATGGCATATTTCCAAAAATTGTACACATCTTATGTACCATGCGATTTTGTCAAATGTCGATATTTCAGATAAAAATTACTCCATGTGATAAATACATCTTTAATAAACTATGAAAATCAATTTCAGTGAAAGTTTTGATCAAAAACTTCATTTAATCTTCAAAAAGTTTTTGTACACAAATGGCATATTTCCAAAAAGTGTACACATCTTATGTACCATGCGATTTTGTCAAATGTCGATATTTCAGATAAAAATTACTCCATGTGGTATATACATCTTTAATAAACTATGAAAATCAATTTCAGTGAAAGTTTTGATCAAAAACTTCATTTAATCTTCAAAAAGTTTTTGTACACAAATGGCATATTATCAAAAATTGTACTCATCTTACGTACCATGTGATTTTGTCAAATGTCGATATTTTAGATAAAAATTACTCCATGTGGTATATACATCTTTAATAAACTATGAAAATCAATTTCAGTGAAAGTTTTGATCAAAAACTTCATTTAATCTTCAAAAAGTTTTTGTACACAAATGGCATATTTCCAAAAAGTGTACACATCTTATGTACCATGCGATTTTGTCAAATGTCGATATTTCAGATAAAAATTACTCCATGTAATAAATACATCTTTAATAAACTATGGAATTCAATTTCAGTGAAAGTTTTGATCAAAAACTTCATTTAATCTTCAAAAAGTATTTGTACACAAATGGCATATTTCCAAAAATTGTACACATCTTATGTACCATGCGATTTTGTCAAATGTCGATATTTCAGATAAAAATTACTCCATGTGATATATAGATCTTTAATAAAATATGAAAATCAATTTCAGTGAAAGTTTTGATCAAAAACTTCATTTAATCTTCAAAAAGTTTTTGTACACAAATGGCATATTTCCAAAAATTGTACACATCTTATGTGCCATGCTATTTTGTCAAATGTCGATATTTCAGATAAAAATTACTCCAAGTGATAAATACATCTTTAATAAACAATTGAATTCAATTTCAGCGAAAGTTTTGATCAAAAACTTCATTTAATCTTCAAAAAGTTTTTGTACACAAATGGCATATTTCCAAAAATTGTACACATCTTATGTACCATGCGATTTTGTCAAATGTCGATATTTCAGATAAAAATTACTCCATGTGATAAATAGATCTTTAATAAACTATGGAATTCAATTTCAGCGAAAGTGTTGATCAAAAACTTCATTTAATCTTCAAAAAGTTTTTGTACACAAATGGCATATTTCCAAAAATTGTACACATCTTACGTACCATGCGATTTTGTCAAATGTCGATATTTCAGATAAAAATTACTCCATGTGATAAATACATCTTTAATAAACTATGAAAATCAATTTCAGTGAAAGTTTTGATCAAAAACTTCATTTAATCTTCAAAAAGTTTTTGTACACAAATGGCATATTTTCAAAAATTGTACACATCTTACGTACCATGCGATTTTGTCAAATGTCGATATTTCAGATAAAAATTAATCCATGTGATAAATACATCTTTAATAAACAATGGAATTCAATTTCAGCGAAAGTTTTGATCAAAAACTTCATTTAATCTTCAAAAAGTTTTTGTACACAAATGGCATATTTCCAAAAATTGTACACATCTTACGTACCATGCGATTTTGTCAAATGTCGATATTTCAGATAAAAATTACTCCATGTGATATATAGATCTTTAATAAAATATGAAAATCAATTTCAGTGAAAGTTTTGATCAAAAACTTCATTTAATCTTCAAAAAGTTTTTGTACACAAATGGCATATTTTCAAAAATTGTACACATCTTACGTGCCATGCTATTTTGTCAAATGTCGATATTTCAGATAAAAATTACTCCAAGTGATAAATACATCTTTAATAAACAATTGAATTCAATTTCAGCGAAAGTTTTGATCAAAAACTTCATTTAATCTTCAAAAAGTTTTTGTACACAAATGGCATATTTCCAAAAATTGTACACATCTTATGTACCATGCAATTTTGTCAAATGTCGATATTTCAGATAAAAATTACTCCATGTGATATATAGATCTTTAATAAAATATGAAAATCAATTTCAGTGAAAGTTTTGATCAAAAACTTCATTTAATCTTCAAAAAGTTTTTGTACACAAATGGCATATTTCCAAAAATTGTACACATCTTATGTACCATGCGATTTTGTCAAATGTCGATATTTCAGATAAAAATTACTCCATGTGATAAATACATCTTTAATAAACTATGAAAATCAATTTCAGTGAAAGTTTTGATCAAAAACTTCATTTAATCTTCAAAAAGTTTTTGTACACAAATGGCATATTTCCAAAAAGTGTACACATCTTATGTACCATGCAATTTTGTCAAATGTCGATATTTCAGATAAAAATTACTCCATGTGGTATATACATCTTTAATAAACTATGAAAATCAATTTCAGTGAAAGTTTTGATCAAAAACTTCATTTAATCTTCAAAAAGTTTTTGTACACAAATGGCATATTATCAAAAATTGTACTCATCTTACGTACCATGCGATTTTGTCAAATGTCGATATTTCAGATAAAAATTACTCCATGTGGTATATACATCTTTAATAAACTATGAAAATCAATTTCAGTGAAAGTTTTGATCAAAAACTTCATTTAATCTTCAAAAAGTTTTTGTACACAAATGGCATATTTCCAAAAAGTGTACACATCTTATGTACCATGCGATTTTGTCAAATGTCGATATTTCAGATAAAAATTACTCCATGTAATAAATACATCTTTAATAAACTATGGAATTCAATTTCAGCAAAAGTTTTGATCAAAAACTTCATTTAATCTTCAAAAAGTTTTTGTACACAAATGGCATATTTCCAAAAAGTGTACACATCTTATGTACCATGCGATTTTGTCAAATGTCGATATTTCAGATAAAAATTACTCCATGTGATAAATACATCTTTAATAAACTATGAAAATCAATTTCAGTGAAAGTTTTGATCAAAAACTTCATTTAATCTTCAAAAAGTTTTTGTACACAAATGGCATATTTCCAAAAATTGTACACATCTTACGTACCATGCGATTTTGTCAAATGTCGATATTTCAGATAAAAATTACTCCATGTGATAAGTACATCTTTAATAAACAATGGAATTCAATTTCAGCGAAAGTTTTGATCAAAAACTTCATTTAATCTTCAAAAAGTTTTTGTACACAAATGGCATATTTTCAAAAATTGTACACATCTTATGTACCATGCGATTTTGTCAAATGTCGATATTTCAGATAAAAATTACTCCATGTGATAAATACATCTTTAATAAACTATGAAAATCAATTTCAGTGAAAGTTTTGATCAAAAACTTCATTTAATCTTCAAAAAGTTTTTGTACACAAATGGCATATTTCCAAAAAGTGTACACATCTTATGTACCATGCGATTTAGTCAAATGTCGATATTTCAGATAAAAATTACTCCATGTGGTATATACATCTTTAATAAACTATGAAAATCAATTTCAGTGAAAGTTTTGATCAAAAACTTCATTTAATCTTCAAAAAGTTTTTGTACACAAATGGCATATTTCCAAAAAGTGTACACATCTTATGTACCATGCGATTTTGTCAAATGTCGATATTTCAGATAAAAATTACTCCATGTGGTATATACATCTTTAATAAACTATGAAAATCAATTTCAGTGAAAGTTTTGATCAAAAACTTCATTTAATCTTCAAAAAGTTTTTGTACACAAATGGCATATTTCCAAAAAGTGTACACATCTTATGTACCATGCGATTTTGTCAAATGTCGATATTTCAGATAAAAATTACTCCATGTAATAAATACATCTTTAATAAACTATGGAATTCAATTTCAGCAAAAGTTTTGATCAAAAACTTCATTTAATCTTCAAAAAGTTTTTGTACACAAATGGCATATTTCCAAAAAGTGTACACATCTTATGTACCATGCGATTTTGTCAAATGTCGATATTTCAGATAAAAATTAATCCATGTGATAAATACATCTTTAATAAACAATGGAATTCAATTTCAGCGAAAGTTTTGATCAAAAACTTCATTTAATCTTCAAAAAGTTTTTGTACACAAATGGCATATTTCCAAAAATTGTACACATCTTACGTACCATGCGATTTTGTCAAATGTCGATATTTCAGATAAAAATTACTACATGTGATATATAGATCTTTAATAAAATATGAAAATCAATTTCAGTGAAAGTTTTGATCAAAAACTTCATTTAATCTTCAAAAAGTTTTTGTACACAAATGGCATATTTTCAAAAATTGTACACATCTTACGTGCCATGCTATTTTGTCAAATGTCGATATTTCAGATAAAAATTACTCCAAGTGATAAATACATCTTTAATAAACAATTGAATTCAATTTCAGCGAAAGTTTTGATCAAAAACTTCATTTAATCTTCAAAAAGTTTTTGTACACAAATGGCATATTTCCAAAAATTGTACACATCTTATGTACCATGCAATTTTGTCAAATGTCGATATTTCAGATAAAAATTACTCCATGTGATATATAGATCTTTAATAAAATATGAAAATCAATTTCAGTGAAAGTTTTGATCAAAAACTTCATTTAATCTTCAAAAAGTTTTTGTACACAAATGGCATATTTCCAAAAATTGTACACATCTTATGTACCATGCGATTTTGTCAAATGTCGATATTTCAGATAAAAATTACTCCATGTGATAAATACATCTTTAATAAACTATGAAAATCAATTTCAGTGAAAGTTTTGATCAAAAACTTCATTTAATCTTCAAAAAGTTTTTGTACACAAATGGCATATTTCCAAAAAGTGTACACATCTTATGTACCATGCGATTTTGTCAAATGTCGATATTTCAGATAAAAATTACTCCATGTGATAAATACATCTTTAATAAACTATGAAAATCAATTTCAGTGAAAGTTTTGATCAAAAACTTCATTTAATCTTCAAAAAGTTTTTGTACACAAATGGCATATTATCAAAAATTGTACTCATCTTACGTACCATGTGATTTTGTCAAATGTCGATATTTCAGATAAAAATTACTCCATGTGGTATATACATCTTTAATAAACTATGAAAATCAATTTCAGTGAAAGTTTTGATCAAAAACTTCATTTAATCTTCAAAAAGTTTTTGTACACAAATGGCATATTTCCAAAAAGTGTACACATCTTATGTACCATGCGATTTTGTCAAATGTCGATATTTCAGATAAAAATTACTCCATGTAATAAATACATCTTTAATAAACTATGGAATTCAATTTCAGCGAAAGTTTTGATCAAAAACTTCATTTAATCTTCAAAAAGTTTTTGTACACAAATGGCATATTTCCAAAAATTGTACACATCTTATGTACCATGCGATTTTGTCAAATGTCGATATTTCAGATAAAAATTACTCCATGTGATATATAGATCTTTAATAAAATATGAAAATCAATTTCAGTGAAAGTTTTGATCAAAAACTTCATTTAATCTTCAAAAAGTTTTTGTACACAAATGGCATATTTCCAAAAATTGTACACATCTTATGTGCCATGCTATTTTGTCAAATGTCGATATTTCAGATAAAAATTACTCCAAGTGATAAATACATCTTTAATAAACAATTGAATTCAATTTCAGCGAAAGTTTTGATCAAAAACTTCATTTAATCTTCAAAAAGTTTTTGTACACAAATGGCATATTTCCAAAAATTGTACACATCTTATGTACCATGCGATTTTGTCAAATGTCGATATTTCAGATAAAAATTACTCCATGTGATAAATAGATCTTTAATAAACTATGGAATTCAATTTCAGCGAAAGTGTTGATCAAAAACTTCATTTGATCTTCAAAAAGTTTTTGTACACAAATGGCATATTTCCAAAAATTGTACACATCTTACGTACCATGCGATTTTGTCAAATGTCGATATTTCAGATAAAAATTACTCCATGTGATAAATACATCTTTAATAAACTATGAAAATCAATTTCAGTGAAAGTTTTGATCAAAAACTTCATTTAATCTTCAAAAAGTTTTTGTACACAAATGGCATATTTTCAAAAATTGTACACATCTTACGTACCATGCGATTTTGTCAAATGTCGATATTTCAGATAAAAATTAATCCATGTGATAAATACATCTTTAATAAACAATGGAATTCAATTTCAGCGAAAGTTTTGATCAAAAACTTCATTTAATCTTCAAAAAGTTTTTGTACACAAATGGCATATTTCCAAAAATTGTACACATCTTACGTACCATGCGATTTTGTCAAATGTCGATATTTCAGATAAAAATTACTCCATGTGATATATAGATCTTTAATAAAATATGAAAATCAATTTCAGTGAAAGTTTTGATCAAAAACTTCATTTAATCTTCAAAAAGTTTTTGTACACAAATGGCATATTTTCAAAAATTGTACACATCTTACGTGCCATGCTATTTTGTCAAATGTCGATATTTCAGATAAAAATTACTCCAAGTGATAAATACATCTTTAATAAACAATGGAATTCAATTTCAGCGAAAGTTTTGATCAAAAACTTCATTTAATCTTCAAAAAGTTTTTGTACACAAATGGCATATTTCCAAAAATTGTACACATCTTACGTACCATGCGATTTTGTCAAATGTCGATATTTCAGATAAAAATTACTCCGTGTGATATATAGATCTTTAATAAAATATGAAAATCAATTTCAGTGAAAGTTTTGATCAAAAACTTCATTTAATCTTCAAAAAGTTTTTGTACACAAATGGCATATTTTCAAAAATTGTACACATCTTACGTGCCATGCTATTTTGTCAAATGTCGATATTTCAGATAAAAATTACTCCAAGTGATAAATACATCTTTAATAAACAATTGAATTCAATTTCAGCGAAAGTTTTGATCAAAAACTTCATTTAATCTTCAAAAAGTTTTTGTACACAAATGGCATATTTCCAAAAATTGTACACATCTTATGTACCATGCAATTTTGTCAAATGTCGATATTTCAGATAAAAATTACTCCATGTGACATATAGATCTTTAATAAAATATGAAAATCAATTTCAGTGAAAGTTTTGATCAAAAACTTCATTTAATCTTCAAAAAGTTTTTGTACACAAATGGCATATTTCCAAAAATTGTACACATCTTATGTACCATGCGATTTTGTCAAATGTCGATATTTCAGATAAAAATTACTCCATGTGATAAATACATCTTTAATAAACTATGAAAATCAATTTCAGTGAAAGTTTTGATCAAAAACTTCATTTAATCTTCAAAAAGTTTTTGTACACAAATGGCATATTTCCAAAAAGTGTACACATCTTATGTACCATGCGATTTTGTCAAATGTCGATATTTCAGATAAAAATTACTCCATGTGGTATATACATCTTTAATAAACTATGAAAATCAATTTCAGTGAAAGTTTTGATCAAAAACTTCATTTAATCTTCAAAAAGTTTTTGTACACAAATGGCATATTATCAAAAATTGTACTCATCTTACGTACCATGCGATTTTGTCAAATGTCGATATTTCAGATAAAAATTACTCCATGTGGTATATACATCTTTAATAAACTATGAAAATCAATTTCAGTGAAAGTTTTGATCAAAAACTTCATTTAATCTTCAAAAAGTTTTTGTACACAAATGGCATATTTCCAAAAAGTGTACACATCTTATGTACCATGCGATTTTGTCAAATGTCGATATTTCAGATAAAAATTACTCCATGTAATAAATACATCTTTAATAAACTATGGAATTCAATTTCAGCAAAAGTTTTGATCAAAAACTTCATTTAATCTTCAAAAAGTTTTTGTACACAAATGGCATATTTCCAAAAAGTGTACACATCTTATGTACCATGCGATTTTGTCAAATGTCGATATTTCAGATAAAAATTACTCCATGTAATAAATAGATCTTTAATAAACTATGGAATTCAATTTCAGCGAAAGTGTTGATCAAAAACTTCATTTAATCTTCAAAAAGTTTTTGTACACAAATGGCATATTTCCAAAAATTGTACACATCTTACGTACCATGCGATTTTGTCAAATGTCGATATTTCAGATAAAAATTACTCCATGTAATAAATACATCTTTAATAAACCATGGAATTCAATTTCAGCGAAAGTTTTGATCAAAAACTTCATTTAATCTTCAAAAAGTTTTTGTACACAAATGGCATATTTCCAAAAATTGTACACATCTTATGTACCATGCAATTTTGTCAAATGTCGATATTTCAGATAAAAATTACTCCATGTGATAAATACATCTTTAATAAACTATGAAAATCAATTTCAGTGAAAGTTTTGATCAAAAACTTCATTTAATCTTCAAAAAGTATTTGTACACAAATGGCATATTTCCAAAAATTGTACACATCTTACGTACCATGCGATTTTGTCAAATGTCGATATTTCAGATAAAAATTACTCCATGTGATAAGTACATCTTTAATAAACAATGGAATTCAATTTCAGCGAAAGTTTTGATCAAAAACCTCATTTAATCTTCAAAAAGTTTTTGTACACAAATGGCATATTTTCAAAAATTGTACACATCTTATGTACCATGCGATTTTGTCAAATGTCGATATTTCAGATAAAAATTACTCCATGTGATAAATACATCTTTAATAAACTATGAAAATCAATTTCAGTGAAAGTTTTGATCAAAAACTTCATTTAATCTTCAAAAAGTTTTTGTACACAAATGGCATATTTCCAAAAAGTGTACACATCTTATGTACCATGCGATTTAGTCAAATGTCGATATTTCAGATAAAAATTACTCCATGTGGTATATACATCTTTAATAAACTATGAAAATCAATTTCAGTGAAAGTTTTGATCAAAAACTTCATTTAATCTTCAAAAAGTTTTTGTACACAAATGGCATATTTCCAAAAAGTGTACACATCTTATGTACCATGCGATTTTGTCAAATGTCGATATTTCAGATAAAAATTACTCCATGTGGTATATACATCTTTAATAAACTATGAAAATCAATTTCAGTGAAAGTTTTGATCAAAAACTTCATTTAATCTTCAAAAAGTTTTTGTACACAAATGGCATATTTCCAAAAAGTGTACACATCTTATGTACCATGCGATTTTGTCAAATGTCGATATTTCAGATAAAAATTACTCCATGTAATAAATACATCTTTAATAAACTATGGAATTCAATTTCAGCAAAAGTTTTGATCAAAAACTTCATTTAATCTTCAAAAAGTTTTTGTACACAAATGGCATATTTCCAAAAAGTGTACACATCTTATGTACCATGCGATTTTGGCAAATGTCGATATTTCAGATAAAAATTACTCCATGTAATAAATAGATCTTTAATAAACTATGGAATTCAATTTCAGCGAAAGTGTTGATCAAAAACTTCATTTAATCTTCAAAAAGTTTTTGTACACAAATGGCATATTTCCAAAAATTGTACACATCTTACGTACCATGCGATTTTGTCAAATGTCGATATTTCAGATAAAAATTACTCCATGTAATAAATACATCTTTAATAAACCATGGAATTCAATTTCAGCGAAAGTTTTGATCAAAAACTTCATTTAATCTTCAAAAAGTTTTTGTACACAAATGGCATATTTCCAAAAATTGTACACATCTTATGTACCATGCAATTTTGTCAAATGTCGATATTTCAGATAAAAATTACTCCATGTGATAAATACATCTTTAATAAACTATGAAAATCAATTTCAGTGAAAGTTTTGATCAAAAACTTCATTTAATCTTCAAAAAGTATTTGTACACAAATGGCATATTTCCAAAAATTGTACACATCTTACGTACCATGCGATTTTGTCAAATGTCGATATTTCAGATAAAAATTACTCCATGTGGTATATACATCTTTAATAAACTATGAAAATCAATTTCAGTGAAAGTTTTGATCAAAAACTTCATTTAATCTTCAAAAAGTTTTTGTACACAAATGGCATATTTCCAAAAAGTGTACACATCTTATGTACCATGCGATTTTGTCAAATGTCGATATTTCAGATAAAAATTACTCCATGTAATAAATACATCTTTAATAAACTATGGAATTCAATTTCAGCAAAAGTTTTGATCAAAAACTTCATTTAATCTTCAAAAAGTTTTTGTACACAAATGGCATATTTCCAAAAAGTGTACACATCTTATGTACCATGCGATTTTGTCAAATGTCGATATTTCAGATAAAAATTACTCCATGTAATAAATAGATCTTTAATAAACTATGGAATTCAATTTCAGCGAAAGTGTTGATCAAAAACTTCATTTAATCTTCAAAAAGTTTTTGTACACAAATGGCATATTTCCAAAAATTGTACACATCTTACGTACCATGCGATTTTGTCAAATGTCGATATTTCAGATAAAAATTACTCCATGTAATAAATACATCTTTAATAAACCATGGAATTCAATTTCAGCGAAAGTTTTGATCAAAAACTTCATTTAATCTTCAAAAAGTTTTTGTACACAAATGGCATATTTCCAAAAATTGTACACATCTTATGTACCATGCAATTTTGTCAAATGTCGATATTTCAGATAAAAATTACTCCATGTGATAAATACATCTTTAATAAACTATGAAAATCAATTTCAGTGAAAGTTTTGATCAAAAACTTCATTTAATCTTCAAAAAGTATTTGTACACAAATGGCATATTTCCAAAAATTGTACACATCTTACGTACCATGCGATTTTGTCAAATGTCGATATTTCAGATAAAAATTACTCCATGTGATAAGTACATCTTTAATAAACAATGGAATTCAATTTCAGCGAAAGTTTTGATCAAAAACTTCATTTAATCTTCAAAAAGTTTTTGTACACAAATGGCATATTTTCAAAAATTGTACACATCTTATGTACCATGCGATTTTGTCAAATGTCGATATTTCAGATAAAAATTACTCCATGTGATAAATACATCTTTAATAAATCTATGAAAATCAATTTCAGTGAAAGTTTTGATCAAAAACTTCATTTAATCTTCAAAAAGTTTTTGTACACAAATGGCATATTTCCAAAAAGTGTACACATCTTATGTACCATGCGATTTAGTCAAATGTCGATATTTCAGATAAAAATTACTCCATGTGGTATATACATCTTTAATAAACTATGAAAATCAATTTCAGTGAAAGTTTTGATCAAAAACTTCATTTAATCTTCAAAAGTTTTTGTACACAAATGGCATATTTCCAAAAAGTGTACACATCTTATGTACCATGCGATTTTGTCAAATGTCGATATTTCAGATAAAAATTACTCCATGTGGTATATACATCTTTAATAAACTATGAAAATCAATTTCAGTGAAAGTTTTGATCAAAAACTTCATTTAATCTTCAAAAAGTTTTTGTACACAAATGGCATATTTCCAAAAAGTGTACACATCTTATGTACCATGCGATTTTGTCAAATGTCGATATTTCAGATAAAAATTACTCCATGTAATAAATACATCTTTAATAAACTATGGAATTCAATTTCAGCAAAAGTTTTGATCAAAAACTTCATTTAATCTTCAAAAAGTTTTTGTACACAAATGGCATATTTCCAAAAAGTGTACACATCTTATGTACCATGCGATTTTGTCAAATGTCGATATTTCAGATAAAAATTACTCCATGTAATAAATAGATCTTTAATAAACTATGGAATTCAATTTCAGCGAAAGTGTTGATCAAAAACTTCATTTAATCTTCAAAAAGTTTTTGTACACAAATGGCATATTTCCAAAAATTGTACACATCTTACGTACCATGCGATTTTGTCAAATGTTGATATTTCAGATAAAAATTACTCCATGTAATAAATACATCTTTAATAAACCATGGAATTCAATTTCAGCGAAAGTTTTGATCAAAAACTTCATTTAATCTTCAAAAAGTTTTTGTACACAAATGGCATATTTCCAAAAATTGTACACATCTTATGTACTGTTTTGCCAATTTTGAAAATCCTTATTCACATATTAATTGACTTCTTATTTGAGTATGAGGGTTCGAATACGGGGTCGAATACAAACACACGGACGATTCATAAGTTCATAACAATTTATTTCGTAATCATCTCATGTTTCAATATATATAATTTCTAAAATGTTGTATGATTTCGTTTCGAATGTAGCTTCTCATGCTGAAGTTTCTGAATTAGTCTAGGCTTTTCTAAAGGTATATTTTGCTTACATAATCAAAATTATTTTAAATATTTCGCAAGCTATAAAAATAACATAATGACGTAAATCAACACAAATAACATGACGTTTATATTAAAAAAATGGCGGATATAAGATTAATCGATCACTCCCCCTTAGTGAGAAGTTTAATTTAACAAATTTTGAACGATAGATGAGATCAATCTTTATTCATATAATTATCTTATTCTTTTTATACCAGCCAGGATTTCTTCTGTACCGTTGATGGCTTTTGCATCTATTTCTTCTTTTGTTGCCAATAGAATAAGCTTTGCAATAGGTCTATCATAACTTCCAGCTTTGTTTTGAATCTTCACCTTCCTGACAAGTCCATCTGTACCAGGGAACGTTTCAGTTACCATAGCGACTGGCCATATTGCTCTCGGGGTAATTCCATTTAAGTTGTTCTTTTTTTCCAAAACAATATCTCCAACTTCCAGGTTTCTTCTTTGTGAAAACCACTTATTTCGACATAATAGACGATTTGGCATATTCGATGACCAATAATTCCAGAAAATTTGAATACGCTTCTGAATTGATGCCATACGATCTTTTGGATGTATTTTATTTTCATCTTGTGGCTGTGGAAGAGTCAGATGATGTCCATACAGCAAGGAATTTGGTGTTATAATCTCGTTCATATCAATAGGATCCGCACTTGAGTTTGGCCAAAGTGGTCTTGAATTTATAAGATAAGCTACTTCAGCAAGAGCAGTCATCCATTCATCAGGCTTTAAAGTGTTGTTATAGCAATCTGCCATGGCGTCCAATGCTTTTCTGACCAAGTTGACAAATGTCTCAACAACTCCATTGTGATGGGACGCAGTAGGACAATTCCATAACCATTTGAAACCATTTCCTTTAATTCCGTTTTCTAGCACTTTTATATCCCATTCTTTTACTAACTTTTCTACTTTTGGAGATGCTCCAATTAAATTTGGTCCATTATCGCTGTACAGTTGTACAGGCTGAATTCCTTTCAAGCTGACGAATCTCCTAAGAGCCATTAGAAATTTTTCAGTTGAAAGACCTTCCCCACCTTCCTGGTCGTAACAGAACTCAAGGTGTATTGCCCTTGTGACGGTGCATACAAATAAGGCTACATGAGCATCTTTCACAGTTCCACGGTATAGCTTCGTTTTAAGTGGACCAAAGAAGTCGACAGCAGATGACCAGAAGGCAGGTTTGTCACAGTCCAGTCGAAAACTTGGGAGTTGACCCATCTTTTGTTCCAACAGAGGACGTTTCCTTCTTCTGCAGTATAGACAGTTCTTTCCAATTGTTTTCAATATTCTGTTGACTCCAATTATCCAGAGTCCTGATTGTTCAATCGCAGATCGTGTTCGGTTGACTCCGCAGTGTCCTGTTTGTTCATGAAATTCTTTCGTAACCATGTTGATGACTTTTTTGTGATTAGTATAATGGTCATTTTCTTTGTTCCTTTTACATTTCGGAATGATTATTGGTGCTGCTAAGTCGGGCTTGAAATCTTTAAGGTGTTCTAATCTTCCACCTAATCTGTAAATTTTGTCTTCGTCATCAATGAAAGGACAGAGTTTCTTGAAATTCTTATCGTCAAAGTTAGTATTTCTTTGCAGAGCTTGATATATCTTCATTTTACCTCCTTTGTGATCAGTCTTGTTTGATTTTTCTGAAATTTTGTTAATTGCTTCTTCCATTGAGTTGCTATCTGCTGCAATTTGTAGTATTTGTTTACATTCTTCATCACTCATCTTTGTAATTGTGTTTGCAACCGAGAAGTAAGCATTCACCTTCTTTGCTATACAGGTCTTCTTTTTGCGCTTTTTTCTTTCAGGTTTTATTTCAGTCAAATCTTTTCTTAGCTCAATTTCTTTAGTGATATTTGCTGTTTCAAATTCTGGAATAATCTTTTCTTGTAAGAATTTCGGTCCTTGGTGCCATTGCTCTAAGTCTACATTGTTCGGTTTTGTCAGTGCATCTGCAGCATTCTCTTTAGAAGGAACATAATGGAAATCTTCAATCTTGGTTGTTTCTTGAATCTCGTTAATTCTCGCTTCAACAAATGCCTTCATCTGAGGAGTTCTTGATCTAATCCAATGCAATACCACTTTAGAATCAACCCAGTATGAAATTGTGCTTGGTTTGATCATTAATGCTGAGACAATGTTCTTTACTAGTCGAGACATTACTAGTGTAGCAACTAATTCCGTTCGAGGTATTGTCCAACCTTTGACTGGTGTTACAAAAGATTTGGCTGCTACAAAGTGTACATTAAATGTGCCATCTTCTCTTTTCTGTCGTAGGTAAACGCATGTGCCAAAAGCTTTATCTCCGCCGTCGGAAAATGCATGCAGCTCAGGCAATTCGGTGTTGTTTTCTTCAGTGATGCAGCGCTCAATTTTGGTTGACAGCTTTCCTTCTAATTGTTTGAATCTATCCACCCAGTCATCAGCATCTTCTCCCACTATGGCTGTGTCCCAATCATATTTTTTTCTCCACAGTTGTTGTAAAGGAATTCTCAAGTTTACCAATGCTGGTGACAGAATTCCGAGAGGGTCCCAAACTTTGGCTATCATGCTTAAAATGATTCTTTTTGACAGTTTATGTTCTTGGGTCTTTGAAGATGCATCAATTTCAATCTTTGGTAGTTTTTTCAATTTCAGTGAGATTGTATCTATGTCTTTCTCCCAGTAGTGACCCAAAATGGTTGTATCACGATTTTCTGATAGGTTATTACTGTCTTCAATCTTCTTGTTCATTTTTTCTTCTAATTCAATGGAATTGGAATGCCATTTCTTTATTTCAAACTTTGCTTTTGATAACAGTTGAGTTGTTTCTTTGATGACTTGTTCTGCTTCTCTAGGTTGATTTCTGGAGCTGGCAACATCGTCCATATAGATGTGATTCTTTACGATGCTTGATCCAATTGGATAGTCCTTTCCAAATTTTGTTGCCAAATAGTGAAGACTTTCCTGTGACAAATCAGGACTTGGAGGGTCACCAAAAACAAGTCTTTGCCATTCATAAGCAGTTGGGTTTTCATTTCCTTCTTCAATCCATAGGAATCGATGATACTTTCGATCTTCTTCAGAAATGCTGATCATATTGAACATTTTTCTTATGTCTCCTGTGAATCCAATCTGTTGCTCTCTGAAACCAATGAAGACCTTGAACAATGAGTTTAGTAAATCTGGCCCCTTTTCCAATGCTTTAGCTACTGATTGTCCACGGTAGATCTTTGCAGAGTTCCAAACTACTCTTTTGGGAGTTGATGCACTATCATCTCTTTCAACTAGATGGTGTTCTAAGTAATGGGCCATTTCTCCTTCTTTGAGTTCTACCTTTTTCACAAATCCAGATTCTATTACTTCTTGAATTGCTCTTTGGTAGTCCTCCAATTTGTTTGTTTCTTGCAGTCGTTTTACTTTCCTCTTAAGATTGGTTGAAACTTCTTTGTAATTATTTGGTAGTCCTTCTGGATAGCCAGGTTTCCAAGGTAATCTGACTTCTATTCTCCCATCTTCATTGATTGTCGTGTTTTCTTTTGCTATCTTTATAAATCTAGCTTCTTCGATTTCCTTATCTGTACAAACACAGCGTTGCGTTGTGTTAACACCAACCAAATCTGACATCATTAGTGTGCTCATATTTTCAGTAGATGATATGTCTGTTTCTTCTGCTAGTGTGACTGATGTGACTTTTCTTGTTGCTCCTGACTTCTTACTGACATGAGTTGTTCCACCAACGATTGTCCATCCTAATGGAAACTCGATTCCAATTGGGGCTGATTTGCTGTTCTCTTTCGTCATTCTTTGTAATTCTGTGTGTAACTCTTGAGCATCTCTCCCAATGATAACATCAATCTCACCACCATCTGTGTCTACAACTTCCTTGATTTGATTCAAATGTTCATTTTTTGCAAAGAATTCTTTGTGAAGTGATGCTGCTGCGCCACATGGTCTTTTCATTGCATAAGCTGTAATTCTTCCTTTCTCTGCCATGGGCTCCAAACGTCCTACAGTGAGTTCATACTTCTGTGTGACTTCTTTATGATGGCTTCCTCCAACGACTTCATAATGAATAGTAGTGTCTTCACCTTGAAGGCCTAATGATTCTACAAAGTTTCTTCGAACCAGAGTTGTATCAGCACCTCCATCCATCAAACATGTTGCAGCTCTAATTTGTGTTGTACCATCAGCATTTTTATAACCAGTTTTTATCCAGATCTTTAGTACAGGTAGTCTTGTTGCTGTAGATTCTTGTGAACTGTTGAGACGTTTCGTTGTTGTGTTAGTTGATGCTGTCCTCTGTGTGATATTGGCTGTTGAGGCTTCTTGATTTGAATATGTACTTCTGTGCAGTAAACTGTGATGTTTCTTTCTACAATGTTGACATGTTACTTCTGATTTGCATTGTGGTCTAATGTGACCCTTTCCAAGACATCCAAAGCAATGGCCTTTGCTTTTACAGTATTCAGATCTCTCTGCTACTTCAAATTCTTTGAACTTGTTACAATCTTCTAATCCATGTTTTCCATTGTTACACAGTTGACAATTGAGGTCATTGGTTGTTTGCAAGACGTTGACTTTTGCTTCTTTGAAGTTCCTTGACTCTTTCTTTGATAATGTTTGCTGTTTCTTTTCTGTTCTGTAAGAATTTGATGATAACAGTCTTCTTTCCAAGAATTCTAAAATATAGTCGGCTGAGAGTTCTTCTTCTTTCATGTTCATTTTTCTTGCGATTCTGTTTTCTTGTGCCAACTGGTCTTCAATTTGATCTTCGAATTCCGCTCCTGTCTTTCTCTTCAAATCTTTGATGAATTCCTCATCTTCTGTACGGTTTCCTTTCCCAAAATCTTTTAGGTACATCATATGCGTACGTATTGTTGTGACAAATGTTTGGATTACGTTTTGGTCTTTATCTTGTATAGGTTTTAATTTTCGGAAATTCCACATCAGTTCATCAGATATTTTTTTGTCAGTTACAACTAACTTTAACGCTTTCCATGCTTCGACTAATGTTGAGCGTCCTTCAATAGTTGTATGGTAAGACTGTGGTATTGATTTTTCAAGCCATTGTAGCTTGACATCATCATCCAAAACTCCGGCATTGTTCATTGCTGAAGTAAATCGCTTTTGGAAGGTTGGAAATCCTTTAAATTCTCCATTCCATGAATTGGGGGTGAATCCAGCTAAACGAATAGATGTTTTGTTTGAGTGTGTTGCCTTGCCCTCTATGTTAATTGCTCTGATGGCTGCAACTGCAGCAGCTTCAGCTGCTGTTTTTGATAAATCTTTGAGTAATTCTATTGTGATTATGTTGTCATCTCTTTTGGTTGCATTTCCACTTTCGTTTTCTTTGCTTTGTTGCCCCTCTTCATGGGTGAGTTCATCCTGATGTCTTTGATTTCCTGCTGTGATTTCTTTTTCTTTGTTATTTTCTGTTGGTCTTTCTCTTTCTACAACAGAGTCTGCGTCGTCTCCGTCGTTGTTTACATCGGTGACGTCATTTTGATCATTTTGTTCGAAAGAGGCTGATTCATGATGGCTGCTTTCACCTCCTGCGTTTTCTTCATTAATGTTTACTTGATTATTTTGCGTTGCGGCGGCGATCTCTAACGCGCGTTTGTGAGTTTTTTCTGCTTCATTTTCTTCAAGTTCATGGATCATCTTCGTAGTTTCTGCTCTGATTTCAAAGTGAAGTTTTCTGCATTCATCAACTCTGTGATCTATTTCCAATTCTAATTGGCCATTTAAAGCGTTATTTTCATCGAGCACGTCTAGGTAAGTCGACGCTGTTTCTTCTACTTGTTTTCTAGCTTCAGTTACCTTGAATAGTATTGACTTCCAAGTGCCTATTGCTACAAATTCTTGTTCTTTTATCGTTGTAAATTCTTCTATTTCTCTATTATAAGCCTTTGATCTCCTCTCAAATCTCCTCCGAATCGCTTCAGCGTCGTCGGCCATTCTTGATTAATTTCTTTTTATTTCTAATTTCTTTATCGAGACTTTAATTCGAACTATGATTCGAAACTGTTTTGCCAATTTTGAAAATCCTTATTCACATATTAATTGATTTCTTATTTGAGTATGAGGGTTCGAATACGGGGTCGAATACAAACACACGGACGATTCATAAGTTCATAACAATTTATTTCGTAATCATCTCATGTTTCAATATATATAATTTCTAAAATGTTGTATGATTTCGTTTCGAATGTAGCTTCTCATGCTGAAGTTTCTGAATTAGTCTAGGCTTTTCTAAAGGTATATTTTGCTTACATAATCAAAATTATTTTAAATATTTCGCAAGCTATAAAAATAACATAATGACGTAAATCAACACAAATAACATGACGTTTATATTAAAAAAATGGCGGATATAAGATTAATCGATCATGTACCATGCAATTTTGTCAAATGTCGATATTTCAGATAAAAATTACTCCATGTGATAAATACATCTTTAATAAACTATGAAAATCAATTTCAGTGAAAGTTTTGATCAAAAACTTCATTTAATCTTCAAAAAGTATTTGTACACAAATGGCATATTTCCAAAAATTGTACACATCTTACGTACCATGCGATTTTGTCAAATGTCGATATTTCAGATAAAAATTACTCCATGTGATAACTACATCTTTAATAAACAATGGAATTCAATTTCAGCGAAAGTTTTGATCAAAAACTTCATTTAATCTTCAAAAAGTTTTTGTACACAAATGGCATATTTTCAAAAATTGTACACATCTTATGTACCATGCGATTTTGTCAAATGTCGATATTTCAGATAAAAATTACTCCAAGTGATAAATACATCTTTAATAAACAATTGAATTCAATTTCAGCGAAAGTTTTGATCAAAAACTTCATTTAATCTTCAAAAAGTTTTTGTACACAAATGGCATATTTCCAAAAAGTGTACACATCTTATGTACCATGCGATTTTGTCAAATGTCGATATTTCAGATAAAAATTACTCCATGTAATAAATACATCTTTAATAAACTATGGAATTCAATTTCAGCAAAAGTTTTGATCAAAAACTTCATTTAATCTTCAAAAAGTTTTTGTACACAAATGGCATATTTCCAAAAAGTGTACACATCTTATGTACCATGCGATTTTGTCAAATGTCGATATTTCAGATAAAAATTACTCCATGTAATAAATAGATCTTTAATAAACTATGGAATTCAATTTCAGCGAAAGTGTTGATCAAAAACTTCATTTAATCTTCAAAAAGTTTTTGTACACAAATGGCATATTTCCAAAAATTGTACACATCTTACGTACCATCCGATTTTGTCAAATGTCGATATCTCAGATAAAAATTACTCCATGTAATAAATACATCTTTAATAAACTATGGAATTCAATTTCAGCAAAAGTTTTGATCAAAAACTTCATTTAATCTTCAAAAAGTTTTTGTACACAAATGGCATATTTCCAAAAAGTGTACACATCTTATGTACCATGCGATTTTGTCAAATGTCGATATTTCAGATAAAAATTACTCCATGTAATAAATAGATCTTTAATAAACTATGGAATTCAATTTCAGCGAAAGTGTTGATCAAAAACTTCATTTAATCTTCAAAAAGTTTTTGTACACAAATGGCATATTTCCAAAAATTGTACACATCTTACGTACCATGCGATTTTGTCAAATGTCGATATTTCAGATAAAAATTACTCCATGTAATAAATACATCTTTAATAAACCATGGAATTCAATTTCAGCGAAAGTTTTGATCAAAAACTTCATTTAATCTTCAAAAAGTTTTTGTACACAAATGGCATATTTCCAAAAATTGTACACATCTTATGTACCATGCAATTTTGTCAAATGTCGATATTTCAGATAAAAATTACTCCATGTGATAAATACATCTTTAATAAACTATGAAAATCAATTTCAGTGAAAGTTTTGATCAAAAACTTCATTTAATCTTCAAAAAGTATTTGTACACAAATGGCATATTTCCAAAAATTGTACACATCTTACGTACCATGCGATTTTGTCAAATGTCGATATTTCAGATAAAAATTACTCCATGTGATAAGTACATCTTTAATAAACAATGGAATTCAATTTCAGCGAAAGTTTTGATCAAAAACTTCATTTAATCTTCAAAAAGTTTTTGTACACAAATGGCATATTTTCAAAAATTGTACACATCTTATGTACCATGCGATTTTGTCAAATGTCGATATTTAAGATAAAAATTACTCCATGTGATAAATACATCTTTAATAAATCTATGAAAATCAATTTCAGTGAAAGTTTTGATCAAAAACTTCATTTAATCTTCAAAAAGTTTTTGTACACAAATGGCATATTTCCAAAAAGTGTACACATCTTATGTACCATGCGATTTAGTCAAATGTCGATATTTCAGATAAAAATTACTCCATGTGGTATATACATCTTTAATAAACTATGAAAATCAATTTCAGTGAAAGTTTTGATCAAAAACTTCATTTAATCTTCAAAAAGTTTTTGTACACAAATGGCATATTTCCAAAAAGTGTACACATCTTATGTACCATGCGATTTTGTCAAATGTCGATATTTCAGATAAAAATTACTCCATGTGGTATATACATCTTTAATAAACTATGAAAATCAATTTCAGTGAAAGTTTTGATCAAAAACTTCATTTAATCTTCAAAAAGTTTTTGTACACAAATGGCATATTTCCAAAAAGTGTACACATCTTATGTACCATGCGATTTTGTCAAATGTCGATATTTCAGATAAAAATTACTCCATGTAATAAATACATCTTTAATAAACTATGGAATTCAATTTCAGCAAAAGTTTTGATCAAAAACTTCATTTAATCTTCAAAAAGTTTTTGTACACAAATGGCATATTTCCAAAAAGTGTACACATCTTATGTACCATGCGATTTTGTCAAATGTCGATATTTCAGATAAAAATTACTCCATGTAATAAATAGATCTTTAATAAACTATGGAATTCAATTTCAGCGAAAGTGTTGATCAAAAACTTCATTTAATCTTCAAAAAGTTTTTGTACACAAATGGCATATTTCCAAAAATTGTACACATCTTACGTACCATGCGATTTTGTCAAATGTCGATATTTCAGATAAAAATTACTCCATGTAATAAATACATCTTTAATAAACCATGGAATTCAATTTCAGCGAAAGTTTTGATCAAAAACTTCATTTAATCTTCAAAAAGTTTTTGTACACAAATGGCATATTTCCAAAAATTGTACACATCTTATGTACCATGCAATTTTGTCAAATGTCGATATTTCAGATAAAAATTACTCCATGTGATAAATACATCTTTAATAAACTATGAAAATCAATTTCAGTGAAAGTTTTGATTAAAAACTTCGTTTAATCTTCAAAAAGTATTTGTACACAAATGGCATATTTCCAAAAATTGTACACATCTTACGTACCATGCGATTTTGTCAAATGTCGATATTTCAGATAAAAATTACTCCATGTGATAACTACATCTTTAATAAACAATGGAATTCAATTTCAGCGAAAGTTTTGATCAAAAACTTCATTTAATCTTCAAAAAGTTTTTGTACACAAATGGCATATTTTCAAAAATTGTACACATCTTATGTACCATGCGATTTTGTCAAATGTCGATATTTCAGATAAAAATTACTCCAAGTGATAAATACATCTTTAATAAACAATTGAATTCAATTTCAGCGAAAGTTTTGATCAAAAACTTCATTTAATCTTCAAAAAGTTTTTGTACACAAATGGCATATTTCCAAAAAGTGTACACATCTTATGTACCATGCGATTTTGTCAAATGTCGATATTTCAGATAAAAATTACTCCATGTAATAAATACATCTTTAATAAACTATGGAATTCAATTTCAGCAAAAGTTTTGATCAAAAACTTCATTTAATCTTCAAAAAGTTTTTGTACACAAATGGCATATTTCCAAAAAGTGTACACATCTTATGTACCATGCGATTTTGTCAAATGTCGATATTTCAGATAAAAATTACTCCATGTAATAAATAGATCTTTAATAAACTATGGAATTCAATTTCAGCGAAAGTGTTGATCAAAAACTTCATTTAATCTTCAAAAAGTTTTTGTACACAAATGGCATATTTCCAAAAATTGTACACATCTTACGTACCATCCGATTTTGTCAAATGTCGATATTTCAGATAAAAATTACTCCATGTGATAAATACATCTTTAATAAACTATGAAAATCAATTTCAGTGAAAGTTTTGATCAAAAACTTCATTTAATCTTCAAAAAGTTTTTGTACACAAATGGCATATTTTCAAAAATTGTACACATCTTACGTACCATGCGATTTTGTCAAATGTCGATATTTCAGATAAAAATTACTCCATGTGATAAATACATCTTTAATAAACAATGGAATTCAATTTCAGCGAAAGTTTTGATCAAAAACTTCATTTAATCTTCAAAAAGTTTTTGTACACAAATGGCATATTTCCAAAAATTGTACACATCTTACGTACCATGCGATTTTGTCAAATGTCGATATTTCAGATAAAAATTACTCCATGTGATATATAGATCTTTAATAAAATGTGAAAATCAATTTCAGTGAAAGTTTTGATCAAAAACTTCATTTAATCTTCAAAAAGTTTTTGTACACAAATGGCATATTTTCAAAAATTGTACACATCTTACGTGCCATGCGATTTTGTCAAATGTCGATATTTCAGATAAAAATTACTCCAAGTGATAAATACATCTTTAATAAACAATTGAATTCAATTTCAGCGAAAGTTTTGATCAAAAACTTCATTTAATCTTCAAAAAGTTTTTGTACACAAATGGCATATTTCCAAAAATTGTACACATCTTATGTACCATGCGATTTTGTCAAATGTCGATATTTCAGATAAAAATTACTCCATGTGATAAATAGATCTTTAATAAACTATGGAATTCAATTTCAGCGAAAGTGTTGATCAAAAACTTCATTTAATCTTCAAAAAGTTTTTGTACACAAATGGCATATTTGCAAAAATTGTACACATCTTACGTACCATGCGATTTTGTCAAATGTCGATATTTCAGATAAAAATTACTCCATGTGATAAATACATCTTTAATAAACTATGAAAATCAATTTCAGTGAAAGTTTTGATCAAAAACTTCATTTAATCTTCAAAAAGTTTTTGTACACAAATGGCATATTTTCAAAAATTGTACACATCTTACGTGCCATGCTATTTTGTCAAATGTCGATATTTCAGATAAAAATTACTCCAAGTGATAAATACATCTTTAATAAACAATTGAATTCAATTTCAGCGAAAGTTTTGATCAAAAACTTCATTTAATCTTCAAAAAGTTTTTGTACACAAATGGCATATTTCCAAAAATTGTACACATCTTATGTACCATGCGATTTTGTCAAATGTCGATATTTCAGATAAAAATTACTCCATGTGATATATAGATCTTTAATAAAATATGAAAATCAATTTCAGTGAAAGTTTTGATCAAAAACTTCATTTAATCTTCAAAAAGTTTTTGTACACAAATGGCATATTTCCAAAAATTGTACACATCTTATGTGCCATGCTATTTTGTCAAATGTCGATATTTCAGATAAAAATTACTCCAAGTGATAAATACATCTTTAATAAACAATTGAATTCAATTTCAGCGAAAGTTTTGATCAAAAACTTCATTTAATCTTCAAAAAGTTTTTGTACACAAATGGCATATTTCCAAAAATTGTACACATCTTATGTACCATGCGATTTTGTCAAATGTCGATATTTCAGATAAAACTTACTCCATGTGATAAATAGATCTTTAATAAACTATGGAATTCAATTTCAGCGAAAGTGTTGATCAAAAACTTCATTTAATCTTCAAAAAGTTTTTGTACACAAATGGCATATTTCCAAAAATTGTACACATCTTACGTACCATGCGATTTTGTCAAATGTCGATATTTCAGATAAAAATTACTCCATGTGATAAATACATCTTTAATAAACTATGAAAATCAATTTCAGTGAAAGTTTTGATCAAAAACTTCATTTAATCTTCAAAAAGTTTTTGTACACAAATGGCATATTTTCAAAAATTGTACACATCTTACGTACCATGCGATTTTGTCAAATGTCGATATTTCAGATAAAAATTAATCCATGTGATATATAGATCTTTAATAAAATATGAAAATCAATTTCAGTGAAAGTTTTGATCAAAAACTTCATTTAATCTTCAAAAAGTTTTTGTACACAAATGGCATATTTTCAAAAATTGTACACATCTTACGTGCCATGCTATTTTGTCAAATGTCGATATTTCAGATAAAAATTACTCCAAGTGATAAATACATCTTTAATAAACAATGGAATTCAATTTCAGCGAAAGTTTTGATCAAAAACTTCATTTAATCTTCAAAAAGTTTTTGTACACAAATGGCATATTTCCAAAAATTGTACACATCTTATGTACCATGCGATTTTGTCAAATGTCGATATTTCAGATAAAAATTACTCCATGTGATATATAGATCTTTAATAAAATATGAAAATCAATTTCAGTGAAAGTTTTGATCAAAAACTTCATTTAATCTTCAAAAAGTTTTTGTACACAAATGGCATATTTCCAAAAATTGTACACATCTTATGTACCATGCGATTTTGTCAAATGTCGATATTTCAGATAAAAATTACTCCATGTGATAAATACATCTTTAATAAACTATGAAAATCAATTTCAGTGAAAGTTTTGATCAAAAACTTCATTTAATCTTCAAAAAGTTTTTGTACACAAATGGCATATTTCCAAAAAGTGTACACATCTTATGTACCATGCGATTTTGTCAAATGTCGATATTTCAGATAAAAATTACTCCATGTGGTATATACATCTTTAATAAACTATGAAAATCAATTTCAGTGAAAGTTTTGATCAAAAACTTCATTTAATCTTCAAAAAGTTTTTGTACACAAATGGCATATTATCAAAAATTGTACACATCTTACGTACCATGCAATTTTGTCAAATGTCGATATTTCAGATAAAAATTACTCCATGTGG
Source organism: Haliclystus octoradiatus (assembly GCA_916610825.1). Classification (NCBI taxonomy): domain Eukaryota; kingdom Metazoa; phylum Cnidaria; class Staurozoa; order Stauromedusae; family Haliclystidae; genus Haliclystus; species Haliclystus octoradiatus. Next base: position 17,912,079 of record OU744446.1, read on the forward strand.
TATATACATCTTTAATAAACTATGAAAATCAATTTCAGTGAAAGTTTTGATCAAAAACTTCATTTAATCTTCAAAAAGTTTTTGTACACAAATGGCATATTTCCAAAAAGTGTACACATCTTATGTACCATGCGATTTTGTCAAATGTCGATATTTCAGATAAAAATTACTCCATGTAATAAATACATCTTTAATAAACTATGGAATTCAATTTCAGCAAAAGTTTTGATCAAAAACTTCATTTAATCTTCAAAAAGTTTTTGTACACAAATGGCATATTTCCAAAAAGTGTACACATCTTATGTACCATGCGATTTTGTCAAATGTCGATATTTCAGATAAAAATTACTCCATGTAATAAATAGATCTTTAATAAACTATGGAATTCAATTTCAGCGAAAGTGTTGATCAAAAACTTCATTTAATCTTCAAAAAGTTTTTGTACACAAATGGCATATTTCCAAAAATTGTACACATCTTACGTACCATCCGATTTTGTCAAATGTCGATATTTCAGATAAAAATTACTCCATGTGATAAATACATCTTTAATAAACTATGAAAATCAATTTCAGTGAAAGTTTTGATCAAAAACTTCATTTAATCTTCAAAAAGTTTTTGTACACAAATGGCATATTTTCAAAAATTGTACACATCTTACGTACCATGCGATTTTGTCAAATGTCGATATTTCAGATAAAAATTACTCCATGTGATAAATACATCTTTAATAAACAATGGAATTCAATTTCAGCGAAAGTTTTGATCAAAAACTTCATTTAATCTTCAAAAAGTTTTTGTACACAAATGGCATATTTCCAAAAATTGTACACATCTTACGTACCATGCGATTTTGTCAAATGTCGATATTTCAGATAAAAATTACTCCATGTGATATATAGATCTTTAATAAAATGTGAAAATCAATTTCAGTGAAAGTTTTGATCAAAAACTTCATTTAATCTTCAAAAAGTTTTTGTACACAAATGGCATATTTTCAAAAATTGTACACATCTTACGTGCCATGCTATTTTGTCAAATGTCGATATTTCAGATAAAAATTACTCCAAGTGATAAATACATCTTTAATAAACAATTGAATTCAATTTCAGCGAAAGTTTTGATCAAAAACTTCATTTAATCTTCAAAAAGTTTTTGTACACAAATGGCATATTTCCAAAAATTGTACACATCTTATGTACCATGCGATTTTGTCAAATGTCGATATTTCAGATAAAAATTACTCCATGTGATAAATAGATCTTTAATAAACTATGGAATTCAATTTCAGCGAAAGTGTTGATCAAAAACTTCATTTAATCTTCAAAAAGTTTTTGTACACAAATGGCATATTTGCAAAAATTGTACACATCTTACGTACCATGCAATTTTGTCAAATGTCGATATTTCAGATAAAAATTACTCCATGTGATAAATACATCTTTAATAAACTATGAAAATCAATTTCAGTGAAAGTTTTGATCAAAAACTTCATTTAATCTTCAAAAAGTTTTTGTACACAAATGGCATATTTTCAAAAATTGTACACATCTTACGTACCATGCGATTTTGTCAAATGTCGATATTTCAGATAAAAATTAATCCATGTGATAAATACATCTTTAATAAACAATGGAATTCAATTTCAGCGAAAGTTTTGATCAAAAACTTCATTTAATCTTCAAAAAGTTTTTGTACACAAATGGCATATTTCCAAAAATTGTACACATCTTACGTACCATGCGATTTTGTCAAATGTCGATATTTCAGATAAAAATTACTCCATGTGATATATAGATCTTTAATAAAATATGAAAATCAATTTCAGTGAAAGTTTTGATCAAAAACTTCATTTAATCTTCAAAAAGTTTTTGTACACAAATGGCATATTTTCAAAAATTGTACACATCTTACGTGCCATGCTATTTTGTCAAATGTCGATATTTCAGATAAAAATTACTCCAAGTGATAAATACATCTTTAATAAACAATTGAATTCAATTTCAGCGAAAGTTTTGATCAAAAACTTCATTTAATCTTCAAAAAGTTTTTGTACACAAATGGCATATTTCCAAAAATTGTACACATCTTATGTACCATGCGATTTTGTCAAATGTCGATATTTCAGATAAAAATTACTCCATGTGATATATAGATCTTTAATAAAATATGAAAATCAATTTCAGTGAAAGTTTTGATCAAAAACTTCATTTAATCTTCAAAAAGTTTTTGTACACAAATGGCATATTTCCAAAAATTGTACACATCTGATGTGCCATGCTATTTTGTCAAATGTCGATATTTCAGATAAAAATTACTCCAAGTGATAAATACATCTTTAATAAACAATTGAATTCAATTTCAGCGAAAGTTTTGATCAAAAACTTCATTTAATCTTCAAAAAGTTTTTGTACACAAATGGCATATTTCCAAAAATTGTACACATCTTATGTACCATGCGATTTTGTCAAATGTCGATATTTCAGATAAAAATTACTCCATGTGATAAATAGATCTTTAATAAACTATGGAATTCAATTTCAGCGAAAGTTTTGATCAAAAACTTCATTTAATCTTCAAAAAGTTTTTGTACACAAATGGCATATTTCCAAAAATTGTACACATCTTATGTACCCTGCGATTTTGTCAAATGTCGATATTTCAGATAAAAATTACTCCATGTGATAAATAGATCTTTAATAAACTATGGAATTCAATTTCAGCGAAAGTGTTGATCAAAAACTTCATTTAATCTTCAAAAAGTTTTTGTACACAAATGGCATATTTCCAAAAATTGTACACATCTTACGTACCATGCGATTTTGTCAAATGTCGATATTTCAGATAAAAATTACTCCATGTGATAAATACATCTTTAATAAACTATGAAAATCAATTTCAGTGAAAGTTTTGATCAAAAACTTCATTTAATCTTCAAAAAGTTTTTGTACACAAATGGCATATTTTCAAAAATTGTACACATCTTACGTACCATGCGATTTTGTCAAATGTCGATATTTCAGATAAAAATTACTCCAAGTGATAAATACATCTTTAATAAACAATTGAATTAAATTTCAGCGAAAGTTTTGATCAAAAACTTCATTTAATCTTCAAAAAGTTTTTGTACACAAATGGCATATTTCCAAAAATTGTACACATCTTATGTACCATGCGATTTTGTCAAATGTCGATATTTCAGATAAAAATTACTCCATGTGATAAATACATCTTTAATAAACTATGAAAATCAATTTCAGTGAAAGTTTTGATCAAAAACTTCATTTAATCTTCAAAAAGTTTTTGTACACAAATGGCATATTTCCAAAAATTGTACACATCTTACGTACCATGCGATTTTGTCAAATGTCGATATTTCAGATAAAAATTACTCCATGTGATAAATACATCTTTAATAAACTATGAAAATCAATTTCAGTGAAAGTTTTGATCAAAAACTTCATTTAATCTTCAAAAAGTTTTTGTACACAAATGGCATATTTTCAAAAATTGTACACATCTTACGTGCCATGCTATTTTGTCAAATGTCGATATTTCAGATAAAAATTACTCCAAGTGATAAATACATCTTTAATAAACAATTGAATTCAATTTCAGCGAAAGTTTTGATCAAAAACTTCATTTAATCTTCAAAAAGTTTTTGTACACAAATGGCATATTTCCAAAAATTGTACACATCTTATGTACCATGCGATTTTGTCAAATGTCGATATTTCAGATAAAAATTACTCCATGTGATATATAGATCTTTAATAAAATATGAAAATCAATTTCAGTGAAAGTTTTGATCAAAAACTTCATTTAATCTTCAAAAAGTTTTTGTACACAAATGGCATATTTCCAAAAATTGTACACATCTTATGTGCCATGCTATTTTGTCAAATGTCGATATTTCAGATAAAAATTACTCCAAGTGATAAATACATCTTTAATAAACAATTGAATTCAATTTCAGCGAAAGTTTTGATCAAAAACTTCATTTAATCTTCAAAAAGTTTTTGTACACAAATGGCATATTTCCAAAAATTGTACACATCTTATGTACCATGCGATTTTGTCAAATGTCGATATTTCAGATAAAACTTACTCCATGTGATAAATAGATCTTTAATAAACTATGGAATTCAATTTCAGCGAAAGTGTTGATCAAAAACTTCATTTAATCTTCAAAAAGTTTTTGTACACAAATGGCATATTTCCAAAAATTGTACACATCTTACGTACCATGCGATTTTGTCAAATGTCGATATTTCAGATAAAAATTACTCCATGTGATAAATACATCTTTAATAAACTATGAAAATCAATTTCAGTGAAAGTTTTGATCAAAAACTTCATTTAATCTTCAAAAAGTTTTTGTACACAAATGGCATATTTTCAAAAATTGTACACATCTTACGTACCATGCGATTTTGTCAAATGTCGATATTTCAGATAAAAATTAATCCATGTGATATATAGATCTTTAATAAAATATGAAAATCAATTTCAGTGAAAGTTTTGATCAAAAACTTCATTTAATCTTCAAAAAGTTTTTGTACACAAATGGCATATTTTCAAAAATTGTACACATCTTACGTGCCATGCTATTTTGTCAAATGTCGATATTTCAGATAAAAATTACTCCAAGTGATAAATACATCTTTAATAAACAATGGAATTCAATTTCAGCGAAAGTTTTGATCAAAAACTTCATTTAATCTTCAAAAAGTTTTTGTACACAAATGGCATATTTCCAAAAATTGTACACATCTTATGTACCATGCGATTTTGTCAAATGTCGATATTTCAGATAAAAATTACTCCATGTGATATATAGATCTTTAATAAAATATGAAAATCAATTTCAGTGAAAGTTTTGATCAAAAACTTCATTTAATCTTCAAAAAGTTTTTGTACACAAATGGCATATTTCCAAAAATTGTACACATCTTATGTACCATGCGATTTTGTCAAATGTCGATATTTCAGATAAAAATTACTCCATGTGATAAATACATCTTTAATAAAATATGAAAATCAATTTCAGTGAAAGTTTTGATCAAAAACTTCATTTAATCTTCAAAAAGTTTTTGTACACAAATGGCATATTTCCAAAAAGTGTACACATCTTATGTACCATGCGATTTTGTCAAATGTCGATATTTCAGATAAAAATTACTCCATGTGGTATATACATCTTTAATAAACTATGAAAATCAATTTCAGTGAAAGTTTTGATCAAAAACTTCATTTAATCTTCAAAAAGTTTTTGTACACAAATGGCATATTATCAAAAATTGTACACATCTTACGTACCATGCAATTTTGTCAAATGTCGATATTTCAGATAAAAATTACTCCATGTGGTATATACATCTTTAATAAACTATGAAAATCAATTTCAGTGAAAGTTTTGATCAAAAACTTCATTTAATCTTCAAAAAGTTTTTGTACACAAATGGCATATTTCCAAAAAGTGTACACATCTTATGTACCATGCGATTTTGTCAAATGTCGATATTTCAGATAAAAATTACTCCATGTAATAAATACATCTTTAATAAACTATGGAATTCAATTTCAGCAAAAGTTTTGATCAAAAACTTCATTTAATCTTCAAAAAGTTTTTGTACACAAATGGCATATTTCCAAAAAGTGTACACATCTTATGTACCATGCGATTTTGTCAAATGTCGATATTTCAGATAAAAATTACTCCATGTAATAAATAGATCTTTAATAAACTATGGAATTCAATTTCAGCGAAAGTGTTGATCAAAAACTTCATTTAATCTTCAAAAAGTTTTTGTACACAAATGGCATATTTCCAAAAATTGTACACATCTTACGTACCATGCGATTTTGTCAAATGTCGATATTTCAGATAAAAATTACTGCATGTAATAAATACATCTTTAATAAACCATGGAATTCAATTTCAGCGAAAGTTTTGATCAAAAACTTCATTTAATCTTCAAAAAGTTTTTGTACACAAATGGCATATTTCCAAAAATTGTACAATTCTTATGTACCATGCAATTTTGTCAAATGTCGATATTTCAGATAAAAATTACTCCATGTGATAAATACATCTTTAATAAACTATGAAAATCAATTTCAGTGAAAGTTTTGATCAAAAACTTCATTTAATCTTCAAAAAGTTTTTGTACACAAATGGCATATTTTCAAAAATTGTACACATCTTACGTACCATGCGATTTTGTCAAATGTCGATATTTCAGATAAGAATTACTCCATGTGATAAATACATCTTTAATAAACAATGGAATTCAATTTCAGCGAAAGTTTTAATAAAAAACTTCATTTAATCTTCAAAAAGTTTTTGTACACAAATGGCATATTTCCAAAAATTGTACACATCTTACGTACCATGCGATTTTGTCAAATGTCGATATTTCAGATAAAAATTACTCCATGTGATATATAGATCTTTAATAAAATATGAAAATCAATTTCAGTGAAAGTTTTGATCAAAAACTTCATTTAATCTTCAAAAAGTTTTTGTACACAAATGGCATATTTTCAAAAATTGTACACATCTTACGTACCATGCGATTTTGTCAAATGTCGATATTTCAGATAAAAATTACTCCATGTGATAAATTCATCTTTAATAAACAATGGAATTCAATTTCAGCGAAAGTTTCGATCAAAAACTTCATTTAATCTTCAAAAAGTTTTTGTACACAAATGGCATATTTCCAAAAATTGTACACATCTTACGTACCATGCGATTTTGTCAAATGTCGATATTTCAGATAAAAATTACTCCATGTGATATATAGATCTTTAATAAAATGTGAAAATCAATTTCAGTGAAAGTTTTGATCAAAAACTTCATTTAATCTTCAAAAAGTTTTTGTACACAAATGGCATATTTTCAAAAATTGTACACATCTTACGTGCCATGCTATTTTGTCAAATGTCGATATTTCAGATAAAAATTACTCCAAGTGATAAATACATCTTTAATAAACAATTGAATTCAATTTCAGCGAAAGTTTGATCAAAAACTTCATTTAATCTTCAAAAAGTTTTTGTACACAAATGGCATATTTCCAAAAATTGTACACATCTTATGTACCATGCGATTTTGTCAAATGTCGATATTTCAGATAAAAATTACTCCATGTGATAAATAGATCTTTAATAAACTATGGAATTCAATTTCAGCGAAAGTGTTGATCAAAAACTTCATTTAATCTTCAAAAAGTTTTTGTACACAAATGGCATATTTCCAAAAATTGTACACATCTTACGTACCATGCGATTTTGTCAAATGTCGATATTTCAGATAAAAATTACTCCATGTGATAAATACATCTTTAATAAACTATGAAAATCAATTTCAGTGAAAGTTTTGATCAAAAACTTTATTTAATCTTCAAAAAGTTTTTGTACACAAATGGCATATTTTCAAAAATTGTACACATCTTACGTACCATGCGATTTTGTCAAATGTCGATATTTCAGATAAAAATTAATCCATGTGATAAATACATCTTTAATAAACAATGGAATTCAATTTCAGCAAAAGTTTTGATCAAAAACTTCATTTAATCTTCAAAAAGTTTTTGTACACAAATGGCATATTTCCAAAAATTGTACACATCTTACGTACCATGCGATTTTGTCAAATGTCGATATTTCAGATAAAAATTACTCCATGTGATATATAGATCTTTAATAAAATATGAAAATCAATTTCAGTGAAAGTTTTGATCAAAAACTTCATTTAATCTTCAAAAAGTTTTTGTACACAAATGGCATATTTTCAAAAATTGTACACATCTTACGTGCCATGCTATTTTGTCAAATGTCGATATTTCAGATAAAAATTACTCCAAGTGATAAATACATCTTTAATAAACAATTGAATTCAATTTCAGCGAAAGTTTTGATCAAAAACTTCATTTAATCTTCAAAAAGTTTTTGTACACAAATGGCATATTTCCAAAAATTGTACACATCTTATGTACCATGCGATTTTGTCAAATGTCGATATTTCAGATAAAAATTACTCCATGTGATATATAGATCTTTAATAAAATATGAAAATCAATTTCAGTGAAAGTTTTGATCAAAAACTTCATTTAATCTTCAAAAAGTTTTTGTACACAAATGGCATATTTTCAAAAATTGTACACATCTTACGTGCCATGCTATTTTGTCAAATGTCGATATTTCAGATAAAAATTACTCCAAGTGATAAATACATCTTTAATAAACAATTGAATTCAATTTCAGCGAAAGTTTTGATCAAAAACTTCATTTAATCTTCAAAAAGTTTTTGTACACAAATGGCATATTTCCAAAAATTGTACACATCTTATGTACCATGCGATTTTGTCAAATGTCGATATTTCAGATAAAAATTACTCCATGTGATAAATAGATCTTTAATAAACTATGGAATTCAATTTCAGCGAAAGTGTTGATCAAAAACTTCATTTAATCTTCAAAAAGTTTTTGTACACAAATGGCATATTTCCAAAAATTGTACACATCTTATGTACCATGCGATTTTGTCAAATGTCGATATTTCAGATAAAAATTACTCCATGTGATAAATACATCTTTAATAAACTATGAAAATCAATTTCAGTGAAAGTTTTGATCAAAAACTTCATTTAATCTTCAAAAAGTTTTTGTACACAAATGGCATATTTTCAAAAATTGTACACATCTTACGTACCATGCGATTTTGTCAAATGTCGATATTTCAGATAAAAATTAATCCATGTGATAAATACATCTTTAATAAACAATGGAATTCAATTTCAGCGAAAGTTTTGATCAAAAACTTCATTTAATCTTCAAAAAGTTTTTGTACACAAATGGCATATTTCCAAAAATTGTACACATCTTACGTACCATGCGATTTTGTCAAATGTCGATATTTCAGATAAAAATTACTCCATGTGATATATAGATCTTTAATAAAATATGAAAATCAATTTCAGTGAAAGTTTTGATCAAAAACTTCATTTAATCTTCAAAAAGTTTTTGTACACAAATGGCATATTTTCAAAAATTGTACACATCTTACGTGCCATGCTATTTTGTCAAATGTCGATATTTCAGATAAAAATTACTCCAAGTGATAAATACATCTTTAATAAACAATTGAATTCAATTTCAGCGAAAGTTTTGATCAAAAAATTCATTTAATCTTCAAAAAGTTTTTGTACACAAATGGCATATTTCCAAAAATTGTACACATCTTATGTACCATGCAATTTTGTCAAATGTCGATATTTCAGATAAAAATTACTCCATGTGATATATAGATCTTTAATAAAATATGAAAATCAATTTCAGTGAAAGTTTTGATCAAAAACTTCATTTAATCTTCAAAAAGTTTTTGTACACAAATGGCATATTTCCAAAAATTGTACACATCTTATGTACCATGCGATTTTGTCAAATGTCGATATTTCAGATAAAAATTACTCCATGTGATAAATACATCTTTAATAAACTATGAAAATCAATTTCAGTGAAAGTTTTGATCAAAAACTTCATTTAATCTTCAAAAAGTTTTGTACACAAATGGCATATTTCCAAAAAGTGTACACATCTTATGTACCATGCGATTTTGTCAAATGTCGATATTTCAGATAAAAATTACTCCATGTGGTATATACATCTTTAATAAACTATGAAAATCAATTTCAGTGAAAGTTTTGATCAAAAACTTCATTTAATCTTCAAAAAGTTTTTGTACACAAATGGCATATTATCAAAAATTGTACTCATCTTACGTACCATGCAATTTTGTCAAATGTCGATATTTCAGATAAAAATTACTCCATGTGGTATATACATCTTTAATAAACTATGAAAATCAATTTCAGTGAAAGTTTTGATCAAAAACTTCATTTAATCTTCAAAAGGTTTTTGTACACAAATGGCATATTTCCAAAAAGTGTACACATCTTATGTACCATGCGATTTTGTCAAATGTCGATATTTCAGATAAAAATTACTCCATGTAATAAATACATCTTTAATAAACTATGGAATTCAATTTCAGCAAAAGTTTTGATCAAAAACTTCATTTAATCTTCAAAAAGTTGTTGTACACAAATGGCATATTTCCAAAAAGTGTACACATCTTATGTACCATGCGATTTTGTCAAATGTCGATATTTCAGATAAAAATTACTCCATGTAATAAATAGATCTTTAATAAACTATGGAATTCAATTTCAGCGAAAGTGTTGATCAAAAACTTCATTTAATCTTCAAAAAGTTTTTGTACACAAATGGCATATTTCCAAAAATTGTACACATCTTATGTACCATGCAATTTTGTCAAATGTCGATATTTCAGATAAAAATTACTCCATGTGATAAGTACATCTTTAATAAACAATGGAATTCAATTTCAGCGAAAGTTTTGATCAAAAACTTCATTTAATCTTCAAAAAGTTTTTGTACACAAATGGCATATTTTCAAAAATTGTACACATCTTATGTACCATGCGATTTTGTCAAATGTCGATATTTCAGATAAAAATTACTCCATGTGATAAATACATCTTTAATAAACTATGAAAATCAATTTCAGTGAAAGTTTTGATCAAAAACTTCATTTAATCTTCAAAAAGTTTTTGTACACAAATGGCATATTTCCAAAAAGTGTACACATCTTATGTACCATGCGATTTAGTCAAATGTCGATATTTCAGATAAAAATTACTCCATGTGGTATATACATCTTTAATAAACTATGAAAATCAATTTCAGTGAAAGTTTTGATCAAAAACTTCATTTAATCTTCAAAAAGTTTTTGTACACAAATGGCATATTTCCAAAAAGTGTACACATCTTATGTACCATGCGATTTTGTCAAATGTCGATATTTCAGATAAAAATTACTCCATGTGGTATATACATCTTTAATAAACTATGAAAATCAATTTCAGTGAAAGTTTTGATCAAAAACTTCATTTAATCTTCAAAAAGTTTTTGTACACAAATGGCATATTTCCAAAAAGTGTACACATCTTATGTACCATGCGATTTTGTCAAATGTCGATATTTCAGATAAAAATTACTCCATGTAATAAATACATCTTTAATAAACTATGGAATTCAATTTCAGCAAAAGTTTTGATCAAAAACTTCATTTAATCTTCAAAAAGTTTTTGTACACAAATGGCATATTTCCAAAAAGTGTACACATCTTATGTACCATGCGATTTTGTCAAATGTCGATATTTCAGATAAAAATTACTCCATGTAATAAATAGATCTTTAATAAACTATGGAATTCAATTTCAGCGAAAGTGTTGATCAAAAACTTCATTTAATCTTCAAAAAGTTTTTGTACACAAATGGCATATTTCCAAAAATTGTACACATCTTACGTACCATGCGATTTTGTCAAATGTCGATATTTCAGATAAAAATTACTCCATGTAATAAATACATCTTTAATAAACCATGGAATTCAATTTCAGCGAAAGTTTTGATCAAAAACTTCATTTAATCTTCAAAAAGTTTTTGTACACAAATGGCATATTTCCAAAAATTGTACACATCTTATGTACCATGCAATTTTGTCAAATGTCGATATTTCAGATAAAAATTACTCCATGTGATAAATACATCTTTAATAAACTATGAAAATCAATTTCAGTGAAAGTTTTGATCAAAAACTTCATTTAATCTTCAAAAAGTATTTGTACACAAATGGCATATTTCCAAAAATTGTACACATCTTACGTACCATGCGATTTTGTCAAATGTCGATATTTCAGATAAAAATTACTCCATGTGATAAGTACATCTTTAATAAACAATGGAATTCAATTTCAGCGAAAGTTTTGATCAAAAACTTCATTTAATCTTCAAAAAGTTTTTGTACACAAATGGCATATTTTCAAAAATTGTACACATCTTATGTACCATGCGATTTTGTCAAATGTCGATATTTCAGATAAAAATTACTCCATGTGATAAATACATCTTTAATAAACTATGAAAATCAATTTCAGTGAAAGTTTTGATCAAAAACTTCATTTAATCTTCAAAAAGTTTTTGTACACAAATGGCATATTTCCAAAAAGTGTACACATCTTATGTACCATGCGATTTAGTCAAATGTCGATATTTCAGATAAAAATTACTCCATGTGGTATATACATCTTTAATAAACTATGAAAATCAATTTCAGTGAAAGTTTTGATCAAAAACTTCATTTAATCTTCAAAAAGTTTTTGTACACAAATGGCATATTTCCAAAAATTGTACACATCTTATGTACCATGGAATTTTGTCAAATGTCGATATTTCAGATAAAAATTACTCCATGTGATAAATACATCTTTAATAAACTATGAAAATCAATTTCAGTGAAAGTTTTGATCAAAAAATTCATTTAATCTTCAAAAAGTTTTTGTACACAAATGGCATATTTCCAAGAATTGTACACATCTTATGTACCATGCAATTTTGTCAAATGTCGATATTTCAGATAAAAATTACTCCATGTGATAAATACATCTTTAATAAACTATGAAAATCAATTTCAGTGAAAGTTTTGATCAAAAACTTCATTTAATCTTCAAAAAGTATTTGTACACAAATGGCATATTTCCAAAAATTGTACACATCTTACGTACCATGCGATTTTGTCAAATGTCGATATTTCAGATAAAAATTACTCCATGTAATAAATACATCTTTAATAAACCATGGAATTCAATTTCAGCGAAAGTTTTGATCAAAAACTTCATTTAATCTTCAAAAAGTTTTTGTACACAAATGGCATATTTCCAAAAATTGTACACATCTTATGTACCATGGAATTTTGTCAAATGTCGATATTTCAGATAAAAATTACTCCATGTGGTATATACATCTTTAATAAACTATAAAAATCAATTTCAGTGAAAGTTTTGATCAAAAACTTCATTTAATTTTCAAAAAGTTTTGTACACAAATGGCATATTTCCAAAAATTGTACACATCTTATGTACCATGCGATTTTGTCAAATGTCGATATTTCAGATAAAAATTACTCCATGTGATATATAGATCTTTAATAAAATATGAAAATCAATTTCAGTGAAAGTTTTGATCAAAAACTTCATTTAATCTTCAAAAAGTTTTTGTACACAAATGCCATCTTTTCAAAAATTGTACACATCTTACGTGCCATGCTATTTTGTCAAATGTCGATATTTCAGATAAAAATTACTCCATGTGGTATATACATCTTTAATAAACTATGAAAATCAATTTCAGTGAAAGTTTGATCAAAAACTTCATTTAATCTTCAAAAAGTTTTTGTACACAAATGGCATATTTTCAAAAATTGTACACATCTTACGTACCATGCGATTTTGTCAAATGTCGATATTTCAGATAAGAATTACTCCATGTGATAAATACATCTTTAATAAACAATGGAATTCAATTTCAGCGAAAGTTTTGATAAAAAACTTCATTTAATCTTCAAAAAGTTTTTGTACACAAATGGCATATTTCCAAAAATTGTACACATCTTACGTACCATGCGATTTTGTCAAATGTCGATATTTCAGATAAAAATTACTCCATGTGATATATAGATCTTTAATAAAATATGAAAATCAATTTCAGTGAAAGTTTTGATCAAAAACTTCATTTAATCTTCAAAAAGTTTTTGTACACAAATGGCATATTTTCAAAAATTGTACACATCTTACGTACCATGCGATTTTGTCAAATGTCGATATTTCAGATAAAAATTACTCCATGTGATAAATACATCTTTAATAAACAATGGAATTCAATTTCAGCGAAAGTTTCGATCAAAAACTTCATTTAATCTTCAAAAAGTTTTTGTACACAAATGGCATATTTCCAAAAATTGTACACATCTTACGTACCATGCGATTTTGTCAAATGTCGATATTTCAGATAAAAATTACTCCATGTGATATATAGATCTTTAATAAAATGTGAAAATCAATTTCAGTGAAAGTTTTGATCAAAAACTTCATTTAATCTTCAAAAAGTTTTTGTACACAAATGGCATATTTTCAAAAATTGTACACATCTTACGTGCCATGCTATTTTGTCAAATGTCGATATTTCAGATAAAAATTACTCCAAGTGATAAATACATCTTTAATAAACAATTGAATTCAATTTCAGCGAAAGTTTTGATCAAAAACTTCATTTAATCTTCAAAAAGTTTTTGTACACAAATGGCATATTTCCAAAAATTGTACACATCTTATGTACCATGCGATTTTGTCAAATGTCGATATTTCAGATAAAAATTACTCCATGTGATAAATAGATCTTTAATAAACTATGGAATTCAATTTCAGCGAAAGTGTTGATCAAAAACTTCATTTAATCTTCAAAAAGTTTTTGTACACAAATGGCATATTTCCAAAAATTGTACACATCTTACGTACCATGCGATTTTGTCAAATGTCGATATTTCAGATAAAAATTACTCCATGTGATAAATACATCTTTAATAAACTATGAAAATCAATTTCAGTGAAAGTTTGATCAAAAACTTCATTTAATCTTCAAAAAGTTTTTGTACACAAATGGCATATTTTCAAAAATTGTACACATCTTACGTACCATGCGATTTTGTCAAATGTCGATATTTCAGATAAGAATTACTCCATGTGATAAATACATCTTTAATAAACAATGGAATTCAATTTCAGCGAAAGTTTTGATAAAAAACTTCATTTAATCTTCAAAAAGTTTTTGTACACAAATGGCATATTTCCAAAAATTGTACACATCTTACGTACCATGCGATTTTGTCAAATGTCGATATTTCAGATAAAAATTACTCCATGTGATATATAGATCTTTAATAAAATATGAAAATCAATTTCAGTGAAAGTTTTGATCAAAAACTTCATTTAATCTTCAAAAAGTTTTTGTACACAAATGGCATATTTTCAAAAATTGTACACATCTTACGTACCATGCGATTTTGTCAAATGTCGATATTTCAGATAAAAATTACTCCATGTGATAAATACATCTTTAATAAACAATGGAATTCAATTTCAGCGAAAGTTTCGATCAAAAACTTCATTTAATCTTCAAAAAGTTTTTGTACACAAATGGCATATTTCCAAAAATTGTACACATCTTACGTACCATGCGATTTTGTCAAATGTCGATATTTCAGATAAAAATTACTCCATGTGATATATAGATCTTTAATAAAATGTGAAAATCAATTTCAGTGAAAGTTTTGATCAAAAACTTCATTTAATCTTCAAAAAGTTTTTGTACACAAATGGCATATTTTCAAAAATTGTACACATCTTACGTGCCATGCTATTTTGTCAAATGTCGATATTTCAGATAAAAATTACTCCAAGTGATAAATACATCTTTAATAAACAATTGAATTCAATTTCAGCGAAAGTTTTGATCAAAAACTTCATTTAATCTTCAAAAAGTTTTTGTACACAAATGGCATATTTCCAAAAATTGTACACATCTTATGTACCATGCGATTTTGTCAAATGTCGATATTTCAGATAAAAATTACTCCATGTGATAAATAGATCTTTAATAAACTATGGAATTCAATTTCAGCGAAAGTGTTGATCAAAAACTTCATTTAATCTTCAAAAAGTTTTTGTACACAAATGGCATATTTCCAAAAATTGTACACATCTTACGTACCATGCGATTTTGTCAAATGTCGATATTTCAGATAAAAATTACTCCATGTGATAAATACATCTTTAATAAACTATGAAAATCAATTTCAGTGAAAGTTTTGATCAAAAACTTCATTTAATCTTCAAAAAGTTTTTGTACACAAATGGCATATTTTCAAAAATTGTACACATCTTACGTACCATGCGATTTTGTCAAATGTCGATATTTCAGATAAAAATTACTCCATGTGATAAATACATCTTTAATAAACAATGGAATTCAATTTCAGCGAAAGTTTTGATCAAAAACTTCATTTAATCTTCAAAAAGTTTTTGTACACAAATGGCATATTTCCAAAAATTGTACACATCTTACGTACCATGCGATTTTGTCAAATGTCGATATTTCAGATAAAAATTACTCCATGTGATATATAGATCTTTAATAAAATATGAAAATCAATTTCAGTGAAAGTTTTGATCAAAAACTTCATTTAATCTTCAAAAAGTTTTTGTACACAAATGGCATATTTTCAAAAATTGTACACATCTTACGTGCCATGCTATTTTGTCAAATGTCGATATTTCAGATAAAAATTACTCCAAGTGATAAATACATCTTTAATAAACAATTGAATTCAATTTCAGCGAAAGTTTTGATCAAAAACTTCATTTAATCTTCAAAAAGTTTTTGTACACAAATGGCATATTTCCAAAAATTGTACACATCTTATGTACCATGCGATTTTGTCAAATGTCGATATTTCAGATAAAAATTACTCCATGTGATATATAGATCTTTAATAAAATATGAAAATCAATTTCAGTGAAAGTTTTGATCAAAAACTTCATTTAATCTTCAAAAAGTTTTTGTACACAAATGGCATATTTCCAAAAATTGTACACATCTTATGTGCCATGCTATTTTGTCAAATGTCGATATTTCAGATAAAAATTACTCCAAGTGATAAATACATCTTTAATAAACAATTGAATTCAATTTCAGCGAAAGTTTTGATCAAAAACTTCATTTAATCTTCAAAAAGTTTTTGTACACAAATGGCATATTTCCAAAAATTGTACACATCTTATGTACCATGCGATTTTGTCAAATGTCGATATTTCAGATAAAAATTACTCCATGTGATAAATAGATCTTTAATAAACTATGGAATTCAATTTCAGCGAAAGTGTTGATCAAAAACTTCATTTAATCTTCAAAAAGTTTTTGTACACAAATGGCATATTTCCAAAAATTGTACACATCTTACGTACCATGCGATTTTGTCAAATGTCGATATTTCAGATAAAAATTACTCCATGTGATAAATACATCTTTAATAAACTATGAAAATCAATTTCAGTGAAAGTTTTGATCAAAAACTTCATTTAATCTTCAAAAAGTTTTTGTACACAAATGGCATATTTTCAAAAATTGTACACATCTTACGTACCATGCGATTTTGTCAAATGTCGATATTTCAGATAAAAATTACTCCATGTGATATATAGATCTTTAATAAAATATGAAAATCAATTTCAGTGAAAGTTTTGATCAAAAACTTCATTTAATCTTCAAAAAGTTTTTGTACACAAATGGCATATTTTCAAAAATTGTACACATCTTACGTGCCATGCTATTTTGTCAAATGTCGATATTTCAGATAAAAATTACTCCAAGTGATAAATACATCTTTAATAAACAATTGAATTCAATTTCAGCGAAAGTTTTGATCAAAAACTTCATTTAATCTTCAAAAAGTTTTTGTACACAAATGGCATATTTCCAAAAATTGTACACATCTTATGTACCATGCAATTTTGTCAAATGTCGATATTTCAGATAAAAATTACTCCATGTGATATATAGATCTTTAATAAAATATGAAAATCAATTTCAGTGAAAGTTTTGATCAAAAACTTCATTTAATCTTCAAAAAGTTTTTGTACACAAATGGCATATTTCCAAAAATTGTACACATCTTATGTACCATGCGATTTTGTCAAATGTCGATATTTCAGATAAAAATTACTCCATGTGATAAATACATCTTTAATAAACTATGAAAATCAATTTCAGTGAAAGTTTTGATCAAAAACTTCATTTAATCTTCAAAAAGTTTTTGTACACAAATGGCATATTTCCAAAAAGTGTACACATCTTATGTACCATGCGATTTTGTCAAATGTCGATATTTCAGATAAAAATTACTCCATGTGGTATATACATCTTTAATAAACTATGAAAATCAATTTCAGTGAAAGTTTTGATCAAAAACTTCATTTAATCTTCAAAAAGTTTTTGTACACAAATGGCATATTATCAAAAATTGTACTCATCTTACGTACCATGTGATTTTGTCAAATGTCGATATTTCAGATAAAAATTACTCCATGTGGTATATACATCTTTAATAAACTATGAAAATCAATTTCAGTGAAAGTTTTGATCAAAAACTTCATTTAATCTTCAAAAAGTTTTTGTACACAAATGGCATATTTCCAAAAAGTGTACACATCTTATGTACCATGCGAATTTGTCAAATGTCGATATTTCAGATAAAAATTACTCCATGTAATAAATACATCTTTAATAAACTATGGAATTCAATTTCAGCGAAAGTTTTGATCAAAAACTTCATTTAATCTTCAAAAAGTTTTAGTACACAAATGGCATATTTCCAAAAATTGTACACATCTTATGTACCATGCGATTTTGTCAAATGTCGATATTTCAGATAAAAATTACTCCATGTGATATAGAGATCTTTAATAAAATATGAAAATCAATTTCAGTGAAAGTTTTGATCAAAAACTTCATTTAATCTTCAAAAAGTTTTTGTACACAAATGGCATATTTCCAAAAATTGTACACATCTTATGTGCCATGCTATTTTGTCAAATGTCGATATTTCAGATAAAAATTACTCCAAGTGATAAATACATCTTTAATAAACAATTGAATTCAATTTCAGCGAAAGTTTTGATCAAAAACTTCATTTAATCTTCAAAAAGTTTTTGTACACAAATGGCATATTTCCAAAAATTGTACACATCTTATGTACCATGCGATTTTGTCAAATGTCGATATTTCAGATAAAAATTACTCCATGTGATAAATAGATCTTTAATAAACTATGGAATTCAATTTCAGCGAAAGTGTTGATCAAAAACTTCATTTAATCTTCAAAAAGTTTTTGTACACAAATGGCATATTTCCAAAAATTGTACACATCTTACGTACCATGCGATTTTGTCAAATGTCGATATTTCAGATAAAAATTACTCCATGTGATAAATACATCTTTAATAAACTATGAAAATCAATTTCAGTGAAAGTTTTGATCAAAAACTTCATTTAATCTTCAAAAAGTTTTTGTACACAAATGGCATATTTTCAAAAATTGTACACATCTTACGTACCATGCGATTTTGTCAAATGTCGATATTTCAGATAAAAATTAATCCATGTGATAAATACATCTTTAATAAACAATGGAATTCAATTTCAGCGAAAGTTTTGATCAAAAACTTCATTTAATCTTCAAAAAGTTTTTGTACACAAATGGCATATTTCCAAAAATTGTACACATCTTACGTACCATGCGATTTTGTCAAATGTCGATATTTCAGATAAAAATTACTCCATGTGATATATAGATCTTTAATAAAATATGAAAATCAATTTCAGTGAAAGTTTTGATCAAAAACTTCATTTAATCTTCAAAAAGTTTTTGTACACAAATGGCATATTTTCAAAAATTGTACACATCTTACGTGCCATGCTATTTTGTCAAATGTCGATATTTCAGATAAAAATTACTCCAAGTGATAAATACATCTTTAATAAACAATTGAATTCAATTTCAGCGAAAGTTTTGATCAAAAACTTCATTTAATCTTCAAAAAGTTTTTGTACACAAATGGCATATTTCCAAAAATTGTACACATCTTATGTACCATGCAATTTTGTCAAATGTCGATATTTCAGATAAAAATTACTCCATGTGATATATAGATCTTTAATAAAATATGAAAATCAATTTCAGTGAAAGTTTTGATCAAAAACTTCATTTAATCTTCAAAAAGTTTTTGTACACAAATGGCATATTTCCAAAAATTGTACACATCTTATGTACCATGCGATTTTGTCAAATGTCGATATTTCAGATAAAAATTACTCCATGTGATAAATACATCTTTAATAAACTATGAAAATCAATTTCAGTGAAAGTTTTGATCAAAAACTTCATTTAATCTTCAAAAAGTTTTTGTACACAAATGGCATATTTCCAAAAAGTGTACACATCTTATGTACCATGCGATTTTGTCAAATGTCGATATTTCAGATAAAAATTACTCCATGTGGTATATACATCTTTAATAAACTATGAAAATCAATTTCAGTGAAAGTTTTGATCAAAAACTTCATTTAATCTTCAAAAAGTTTTTGTACACAAATGGCATATTATCAAAAATTGTACTCATCTTACGTACCATGCGATTTTGTCAAATGTCGATATTTCGGATAAAAATTACTCCATGTGGTATATACATCTTTAATAAACTATGAAAATCAATTTCAGTGAAAGTTTTGATCAAAAACTTCATTTAATCTTCAAAAAGTTTTTGTACACAAATGGCATATTTCCAAAAAGTGTACACATCTTATGTACCATGCGATTTTGTCAAATGTCGATATTTCAGATAAAAATTACTCCATGTAATAAATACATCTTTAATAAACTATGGAATTCAATTTCAGCAAAAGTTTTGATCAAAAACTTCATTTAATCTTCAAAAAGTTTTTGTACACAAATGGCATATTTCCAAAAAGTGTACACATCTTATGTACCATGCGATTTTGTCAAATGTCGATATTTCAGATAAAAATTACTCCATGTAATAAATAGATCTTTAATAAACTATGGAATTCAATTTCAGCGAAAGTGTTGATCAAAAACTTCATTTAATCTTCAAAAAGTTTTTGTACACAAATGGCATATTTCCAAAAATTGTACACATCTTACGTACCATGCGATTTTGTCAAATGTCGATATTTCAGATAAAAATTACTCCATGTGGTATATACATCTTTAATAAACTATGAAAATCAATTTCAGTGAAAGTTTTGATCAAAAACTTCATTTAATCTTCAAAAAGTTTTTGTACACAAATGGCATATTTCCAAAAATTGTACACATCTTATGTACCATGGAATTTTGTCAAATGTCGATATTTCAGATAAAAATTACTCCATGTGATAAATACATCTTTAATAAACTATGAAAATCAATTTCAGTGAAAGTTTTGATCAAAAAATTCATTTAATCTTCAAAAAGTTTTTGTACACAAATGGCATATTTCCAAGAATTGTACACATCTTATGTACCATGCAATTTTGTCAAATGTCGATATTTCAGATAAAAATTACTCCATGTGATAAATACATCTTTAATAAACTATGAAAATCAATTTCAGTGAAAGTTTTGATCAAAAACTTCATTTAATCTTCAAAAAGTATTTGTACACAAATGGCATATTTCCAAAAATTGTACACATCTTACGTACCATGCGATTTTGTCAAATGTCGATATTTCAGATAAAAATTACTCCATGTAATAAATACATCTTTAATAAACCATGGAATTCAATTTCAGCGAAAGTTTTGATCAAAAACTTCATTTAATCTTCAAAAAGTTTTTGTACACAAATGGCATATTTCCAAAAATTGTACACATCTTATGTACCATGGAATTTTGTCAAATGTCGATATTTCAGATAAAAATTACTCCATGTGGTATATACATCTTTAATAAACTATAAAAATCAATTTCAGTGAAAGTTTTGATCAAAAACTTCATTTAATTTTCAAAAAGTTTTGTACACAAATGGCATATTTCCAAAAATTGTACACATCTTATGTACCATGCGATTTTGTCAAATGTCGATATTTCAGATAAAAACTACTCCATGTGATAAATACATCTTTAATAAACTATGAAAATCAATTTCAGTGAAAGTTTTGATCAAAAACTTCATTTAATCTTCAAAAAGTTTTTGTACACAAATGGCATATTTTTAAAAATTGTACACATCTTACGTACCATGCGATTTTGTCAAATGTCGATATTTCAGATAAAAATTACTCCTTGTGATAAATACATCTTTAATAAACAATGGAATTCAATTTCAGCGAAAGTTTTGATCAAAAACTTCATTTAATCTTCAAAAAGTTTTTGTACACAAATGGCATATTTCCAAAAATTGTACACATCTTACGTACCATGCGATTTTGTCAAATGTCGATATTTCAGATAAAAATTACTCCATGTGATATATAGATCTTTAATAAAATATGAAAATCAATTTCAGTGAAAGTTTTGATCAAAAACTTCATTTAATCTTCAAAAAGTTTTTGTACACAAATGGCATATTTTCAAAAATTGTACACATCTTACGTGCCATGCTATTTTGTCAAATGTCGATATTTCAGATAAAAATTACTCCATGTGGTATATACATCTTTAATAAACTATGAAAATCAATTTCAGTGAAAGTTTGATCAAAAACTTCATTTAATCTTCAAAAAGTTTTTGTACACAAATGGCATATTTCCAAAAATTGTACACATCTTATGTACCATGGAATTTTGACAAATGTCGATATTTCAGATAAAAATTACTCCATGTGATATATACATCTTTAATAAACTATAAAAACAATTTCAGTGAAAGATTTGATCCAAAATTCATTTAATCTTCAAAAAGTTTTTGTACACAAATGGCATATTTCCAAGAATTGTACACATCTTATGTACCATGCAATTTTGTCAAATGTCGATATTTCAGATAAAAATTACTCCATGTGATAAATACATCTTTAATAAACTATGAAAATCAATTTCAGTGAAAGTTTTGAACAAAAACTTCATTTAATCTTCAAAAAGTATTTGTACACAAATGGCATATTTCCAAAAATTGTACACATCTTATGTACCATGCGATTTTGTCAAATGTCGATATTTCAGATAAAAATTACTCCATGTGATAAATACATCTTTAATAAACTATGAAAATCAATTTCAGTGAAAGTTTAGATCAAAAACTTCATTTAATCTTCAAAAAGTTTTTGTACACAAATGGCATATTTCCAAAAAGTGTACACATCTTATGTACCATGCGATTTTGTCAAATGTCGATATTTCAGATAAAAATTACTCCATGTGGTATATACATCTTTAATAAACTATGAAAATCAATTTCAGTGAAAGTTTTGATCAAAAACTTCATTTAATCTTCAAAAAGTTTTTGTACACAAATGGCATATTATCAAAAATTGTACACATCTTACGTACCATGCGATTTTGTCAAATGTCGATATTTCAGATAAAAATTACTCCATGTGATAAGTACATCTTTAATAAACAATGGAATTCAATTTCAGCGAAAGTTTTGATCAAAAACTTCATTTAATCTTCAAAACGTTTTTGTACACAAATGGCATATTTTCAAAAATTGTACACATCTTATGTACCATGCGATTTTGTCAAATGTCGATATTTCAGATAAAAACTACTCCATATGATAAATACATCTTTAATAAACTATGAAAATCAATTTCAGTGAAAGTTTTGATCAAAAACTTCATTTAATCTTCAAAAAGTTTTTGTACACAAATGGCATATTTCCAAAAAGTGTACACATCTTATGTACCATGCGATTTTGTCAAATGTCGATATTTCAGATAAAAATTACTCCATGTGGTATATACATCTTTAATAAACTATGAAAATCAATTTCAGTGAAAGTTTTGATCAAAAACTTCATTTAATCTTCAAAAAGTTTTTGTACACAAATGGCATATTTTTAAAAATTGTACACATCTTACGTACCATGCGATTTTGTCAAATGTCGATATTTCAGATAAAAATTACTCCATGTGATAAATACATCTTTAATAAACAATGGAATTCAATTTCAGCGAAAGTTTTGATCAAAAACTTCATTTAATCTTCAAAAAGTTTTTGTACACAAATGGCATATTTCCAAAAATTGTACACATCTTACGTACCATGCGATTTTGTCAAATGTCGATATTTCAGATAAAAATTACTCCATGTGATATATAGATCTTTAATAAAATATGAAAATCAATTTCAGTGAAAGTTTTGATCAAAAACTTCATTTAATCTTCAAAAAGTTTTTGTACACAAATGGCATATTTTCAAAAATTGTACACATCTTACGTGCCATGCTATTTTGTCAAATGTCGATATTTCAGATAAAAATTACTCCATGTGGTATATACATCTTTAATAAACTATGAAAATCAATTTCAGTGAAAGTTTGATCAAAAACTTCATTTAATCTTCAAAAAGTTTTTGTACACAAATGGCATATTTCCAAAAATTGTACACATCTTATGTACCATGGAATTTTGACAAATGTCGATATTTCAGATAAAAATTACTCCATGTGATATATACATCTTTAATAAACTATAAAAAACAATTTCAGTGAAAGTTTTGATCCAAAATTCATTTAATCTTCAAAAAGTTTTTGTACACAAATGGCATATTTCCAAGAATTGTACACATCTTATGTACCATGCAATTTTGTCAAATGTCGATATTTCAGATAAAAATTACTCCATGTGATAAATACATCTTTAATAAACTATGAAAATCAATTTCAGTGAAAGTTTTGAACAAAAACTTCATTTAATCTTCAAAAAGTATTTGTACACAAATGGCATATTTCCAAAAAGTGTACACATCTTATGTACCATGCGATTTTGTCAAATGTCGATATTTCAGATAAAAATTACTCCATGTAATAAATACATCTTTAATAAATTATGGAATTCAATTTCAGCAAAAGTTTTGATCAAAAACTTCATTTAATCTTCAAAAAGTTTTTGTACACAAATGGCATATTTCCAAAAAGTGTACACATCTTATGTACCATGCGATTTTGTCAAATGTCGATATTTCAGATAAAAATTACTCCATGTAATAAATAGATCTTTAATAAACTATGGAATTCAATTTCAGCGAAAGTGTTGATCAAAAACTTCATTTAATCTTCAAAAAGTTTTTGTACACAAATGGCATATTTCCAAAAATTGTACACATCTTACGTACCATGCGATTTTGTCAAATGTCGATATTTCAGATAAAAATTACTCCATGTAATAAATACATCTTTAATAAACCATGGAATTCAATTTCAGCGAAAGTTTTGATCAAAAACTTCATTTAATCTTCAAAAAGTATTTGTACACAAATGGCATATTTCCAAAAATTGTACACATCTTATGTACCATGCAATTTTGTCAAATGTCGATATTTCAGATAAAAATTACTCCATGTGATAAATACATCTTTAATAAACTATGAAAATCAATTTCAGCGAAAGTTTTGATCAAAAACTTCATTTAATCTTCAAAAAGTATTTGTACACAAATGGCATATTTCCAAAAATTGTACACATCTTACGTACCATGCGGTTTTGTCAAATGTCGATATTTCAGATAAAAATTACTCCATGTGATAAGTACATCTTTAATAAACAATGGAATTCAATTTCAGCGAAAGTTTTGATCAAAAACTTCATTTAATCTTCAAAAAGTTTTTGTACACAAATGGCATATTTTCAAAAATTGTACACATCTTATGTACCATGCGATTTTGTCAAATGTCGATATTTCAGATAAAAACTACTCCATGTGATAAATACATCTTTAACACTTGTCGTGCCGAACCCGAGTATACTCGGGATAGCTTGACCCCCGTCAGCAGGCCGAACCCGAGTATACTCGGGATAGCAACTTGGGCTTTCCACAGAGCTTAAAAATAATGAAAAAGGAAGTCTTCAAGCAGAAACCTTTGTTCAATTAAACCAATCGAATATCAGCTAAGCAGGGAATCTTCTTTCACTTGAATCCAACGTGATCTTACGATTTTAAATCAGTTTGAAAGTTCGAAAGCAAAACAAAATGGCGAAGTGTTGACACGCGATGGCCTTGGCGCTAAGAAAGGCAATAAAATGAGCTATTATTACTTCGAAAACACGATAAAAACTGAAGCAATACATTTATATGGTAATCAACTATTATTATTTCTGTTTTGTATGTGGTTTTCTGGTTAATGAATTTTATTTGGAGACAGAGAAGTTTGTGTTGTGTTTTGCAATTTTTTCGGATTTTATAAAATTCGTTATAATGAAAGTTTTGTCCAAATTAATATAAATCAAGCATGTTATATATGTTTATATTCGATTCCTGATCTAATTCATTGTATTGGGTATTGGGTTAAATCATTATTGGATATAAAATGTAGTCTTGCTATTTTAAATTAATTTTTTTAGAAATGAAAATTGCGACATTCATGGCGTACGGGAGTGGGTCTACAGACATAGTTGCTCTCTTTTTCATCTTGTTTCAAGGCTAAATTGCTCTTGAGACCAAATAAATCAAAAGTTTAAATAAAGTATGATATGTTAAAACTTATTTTGTTTGATTGATGTTAAAATAATTTGAATTTAAGACTGTTTTTCATAAAACATTTGAAACATTTCCGTCATTGTGTTTTTCTTTTGAAAACTGCGCAGTCTTTGATTATAAAATTTCAAACAAAAAGTACACAACAAGAAATATATGTTTCGAAATAATAATTTCCCAAAACTTTGTTATATAAAAACGAATATTTCTTGAGATAAATGAACTTGAAAGTTGATTACTTGATATTGTGATCGCATGCAAAAACAGGGCGGCCTGTGGTGAAAGGATATTGAAAAATCGTCGGCATCATAAGTGTTAATAAACTATGAAAATCAATTTCAGTGAAAGTTTTGATCAAAAACTTCATTTAATCTTCAAAACGTTTTTGTACACAAATGGCATATTTCCAAAAAGTGTACACATCTTATGTACCATGCGATTTTGTCAAATGTCGATATTTCAGATAAAAATTACTCCATGTGGTATATACATCTTTAATAAACTATGAAAATCAATTTCAGTGAAAGTTTTGATCAAAAACTTCATTTAATCTTCAAAAAGTATTTGTACACAAATGGCATATTATCAAAAATTGTACACATCTTACGTACCATGCGATTTTGTCAAATGTCGATATTTCAGATAAAAATTACTCCATGTGGTATATACATCTTTAATAAACTATGAAAATCAATTTCAGTGAAAGTTTTGATCAAAAACTTCATTTAATCTTCAAAAAGTTTTTGTACACAAATGGCATATTATCAAAAATTGTACACATCTTACGTACCATGCGATTTTGTCAAATGTCGATATTTCAGATAAAAATTACTCCATGTGGTATATACATCTTTAATAAACTATGAAAATCAATTTCAGTGAAAGTTTTGATCAAAAACTTCATTTAATCTTCAAAAAGTTTTTGTACACAAATGGCATATTTCCAAGAATTGTACACATCTTATGTACCATGCAATTTTGTCAAATGTCGATATTTCAGATAAAAATTACTCCATGTGATAAATACATCTTTAATAAACTATGAAAATCAATTTCAGTGAAAGTTTTGATCAAAAACTTCATTTAATCTTCAAAAAGTTTTTGTACACAAATGGCATATTTCCAAAAAGTGTACACATCTTATGTACCATGCGATTTTGTCAAATGTCGATATTTCAGATAAAAATTACTCCATGTGGTATATACATCTTTAATAAACTATGAAAATCAATTTCAGTGAAAGTTTTGATCAAAAACTTCATTTAATCTTCAAAAAGTTTTTGTACACAAATGGCATATTATCAAAAATTGTACACATCTTACGTACCATGCGATTTTGTCAAATGTCGATATTTCAGATAAAAATTACTCCATGTGGTATATACATCTTTAATAAACTATGAAAATCAATTTCAGTGAAAGTTTTGATCAAAAACTTCATTTAATCTTCAAAAAGTTTTTGTACACAAATGGCATATTTCCAAAAAGTGTACACATCTTATGTACCATGCGATTTTGTCAAATGTCGATATTTCAGATAAAAATTACTCCATGTAATAAATACATCTTTAATAAACTATGGAATTCAATTTCAGCAAAAGTTTTGATCAAAAACTTCATTTAATCTTCAAAAAGTTTTTGTACACAAATGGCATATTTCCAAAAATTGTACACATCTTACGTACCATGCGATTTTGTCAAATGTCGATATTTCAGATAAAAATTACTCCATGTAATAAATACATCTTTAATAAACTATGGAATTCAATTTCAGCGAAAGTGTTGATCAAAAACTTCATTTAATCTTCAAAAAGTTTTTGTACACAAATGGCATATTTCCAAAAATTGTACACATCTTACGTACCATGCGATTTTGTCAAATGTCGATATTTCAGATAAAAATTACTCCATGTAATAAATACATCTTTAATAAACCATGGAATTCAATTTCAGCGAAAGTTTTGATCAAAAACTTCATTTAATCTTCAAAAAGTATTTGTACACAAATGGCATATTTCCAAAAATTGTACACATCTTATGTACCATGCAATTTTGTCAAATGTCGATATTTCAGATAAAAATTACTCCATGTGATAAATACATCTTTAATAAACTATGAAAATCAATTTCAGTGAAAGTTTTGATCAAAAACTTCATTTAATCTTCAAAAAGTATTTGTACACAAATGGCATATTTCCAAAAATTGTACACATCTTACGTACCATGCGGTTTTGTCAAATGTCGATATTTCAGATAAAAATTACTCCATGTGATAAGTACATCTTTAATAAACAATGGAATTCAATTTCAGCGAAAGTTTTGATCAAAAACTTCATTTAATCTTCAAAAAGTTTTTGTACACAAATGGCATATTTTCAAAAATTGTACACATCTTATGTACCATGCGATTTTGTCAAATGTCGATATTTCAGATAAAAACTACTCCATGTGATAAATACATCTTTAATAAACTATGAAAATCAATTTCAGTGAAAGTTTTGATCAAAAACTTCATTTAATCTTCAAAACGTTTTTGTACACAAATGGCATATTTCCAAAAAGTGTACACATCTTACGTACCATGCGATTTTGTCAAATGTCGATATTTCAGATAAAAATTACTCCATGTGGTATATACATCTTTAATAAACTATGAAAATCAATTTCAGTGAAAGTTTTGATCAAAAACTTCATTTAATCTTCAAAAAGTTTTTGTACACAAATGGCATATTATCAAAAATTGTACACATCTTACGTACCATGCGATTTTGTCAAATGTCGATATTTCAGATAAAAATTACTCCATGTGGTATATACATCTTTAATAAACTATGAAAATCAATTTCAGTGAAAGTTTTGATCAAAAACTTCATTTAATCTTCAAAAAGTTTTTGTACACAAATGGCATATTTCCAAAAAGTGTACACATCTTATGTACCATGCGATTTTGTCAAATGTCGATATTTCAGATAAAAATTACTCCATGTAATAAATACATCTTTAATAAACTATGGAATTCAATTTCAGCAAAAGTTTTGATCAAAAACTTCATTTAATCTTCAAAAAGTTTTTGTACACAAATGGCATATTTCCAAAAAGTGTACACATC
The DNA here is from genome assembly GCA_916610825.1 of Haliclystus octoradiatus. Lineage (NCBI taxonomy): Eukaryota > Metazoa > Cnidaria > Staurozoa > Stauromedusae > Haliclystidae > Haliclystus > Haliclystus octoradiatus. The sequence continues at coordinate 17,941,365 of OU744446.1, forward strand.
TTATGTACCATGCGATTTTGTCAAATGTCGATATTTCAGATAAAAATTACTCCATGTAATAAATAGATCTCTAATAAACTATGGAATTCAATTTCAGCGAAAGTGTTGATCAAAAACTTCATTTAATCTTCAAAAAGTTTTTGTACACAAATGGCATATTTCCAAAAATTGTACACATCTTACGTACCATGCGATTTTGTCAAATGTCGATATTTCAGATAAAAATTACTCCATGTAATAAATACATCTTTAATAAACCATGGAATTCAATTTCAGCGAAAGTTTTGATCAAAAACTTCATTTAATCTTCAAAAAGTTTTTGTACACAAATGGCATATTTCCAAAAATTGTACACATCTTATGTACCATGGAATTTTGTCAAATGTCGATATTTCAGATAAAAATTACTCCATGTGGTATATACATCTTTAATAAACTATAAAAATCAATTTCAGTGAAAGTTTTGATCAAAAACTTCATTTAATTTTCAAAAAGTTTTGTACACAAATGGCATATTTCCAAAAATTGTACACATCTTATGTACCATGGAATTTTGTCAAATGTCGATATTTCAGATAAAAATTACTCCATGTGATATATAAATCTTTAACAAATAATGGAATTCAATGTCAGTGAAAGTTTTAATCAAAAAATTCATTCATTCTTCAAAAAGTTTTTGTACACAAATGGCATATTTCCAAAAAGTGTACACATCTTATGTACCATGCGATGTTGTCAAATGTCGATATTTCAGATAAAAATTACTCCATGTAATAAATACATCTTTAATAAACTATGGAATTCAATTTCAGCAAAAGTTTTGATCAAAAACTTCATTTAATCTTCAAAAAGTTTTTGTACACAAATGGCATATTTCCAAAAAGTGTACACATCTTATGTACCATGCGATTTTGTCAAATGTCGATATTTCAGATAAAAATTACTCCATGTAATAAATAGATCTTTAATAAACTATGGAATTCAATTTCAGCGAAAGTGTTGATCAAAAACTTCGTTTAATCTTCAAAAAGTTTTTGTACACAAATGGCATATTTCCAAAAATTGTACACATCTTACGTACCATGCGATTTTGTCAAATGTCGATATTTCAGATAAAAATTACTCCATGTAATAAATACATCTTTAATAAACCATGGAATTCAATTTCAGCGAAAGTTTTGATCAAAAACTTCATTTAATCTTCAAAAAGTTTTTGTACACAAATGGCATATTTCCAAAAATTGTACACATCTTATGTACCATGGAATTTTGTCAAATGTCGATATTTCAGATAAAAATTACTCCATGTGGTATATACATCTTTAATAAACTATAAAAATCAATTTCAGTGAAAGTTTTGATCAAAAACTTCATTTAATTTTCAAAAAGTTTTGTACACAAATGGCATATTTCCAAAAATTGTACACATCTTATGTACCATGGAATTTTGTGAAATGTCGATATTTCAGATAAAAATTACTCCATGTGATATATAAATCTTTAACAAATAATGGAATTCAATGTCAGTGAAAGTTTTAATCAAAAAATTCATTCATTCTTCAAAAAGCTTTGGTACAAATATGGCATGTTCACAAAAACTGCATACGCTATGTCTGGATTGTTGAGATTTTGTCAGTGATGAAGTTTTAGTCAAAAAATAATCAGCTTCAGGACCATAATTAGTGTTTTATAGAAACTGCCGGAAAAAAATTTCAGTTAAACTTTTTGTCAAATGCAGACTCAATCTGCATAAATTATTTCCAAATATATGCCTCATTTGGCAATAATCTTCCAATTAAGTCTATATGATAATTATAGTGTCTAGGGTCAATGCTAAGGACAATGTAGGTATCTAATACATCATCTTTTCAGCACAATTGCAGTAACTACGTATTACGTTAATGATATATTATATGTATAATCCTAATATATTTCAAAAATTTACTCAAACTGATTTTTGTTGAATACCATATTTGCCGTCTATAATAATTTTAATAAATATCCAAATTCATGATCTCCACCATAAATAAGTTATAAATCTTTGTACTTCCACAATATTAGCTATTGGTTGACAGTTACATGTAAGTGAACTGTAGTAGCAACTATAGTATATTTGTAAATGAACTGTAGTAGACTAGTAGCAACCATGGTATATTTTATAAAATTCCACTCTAGTATTGGTTCATTACTTCAATTTTCTGATCTTGTAAATGCCATTTGAAGTAATAGACTACCGGTAATAGAATAAATTTCTAAGAAATGCTATTATTGATAGCATTAATAGGTAAAAGCAATCCAATGTTGGTGAATCAAGGCTCTACAAAGACAAATATTAGAACATTGATTATTAACTTATTAAAAATTATTGAAACTAGCTGAGCTGATGATTTATGAAAAATTGCTACTGGAAGTGAATAACATCAGTAGTGCTAGGCATCCTGCAGAGTACTATGTCTATATGAATATATCCTACATCGTACATTGGTTAAAAACAAGGTAAAAGTGTTCATAGCATGTTCACAATCAATTTTCTTGTTTGAGTAGCATAAATTACAAGTTATTCAAAATTTGAAGTTCCTCTGACATCGGGAAAGGGCTTTTAATGACTTTCTATAGCAATCTGTTTGAACAATTGAAAAATGTGGAAGCTGTGAAAATAGTTGTTTAGACAAGCGTGTGACCGATTTAAATTAATTTATTCAATTCCAATACATATTTTTGTAACAGCCACTTCAAATTAGAAACTAATCAAAATCAGCGAGAACAAATAACTGCTAAGTAACAGTTCAGAATCTTCATTGATTGATAATTGATGTTTTGAAAAGCATTTAATTGTTTACGCATATGTTATATGAATGTGTAAACTCTTTTTTTATAAAACATTCAACTACAGTGAAAACAAATACTTGGCATACTTTCTAAAGGTTGATTAAAATATCTTTTATCAGACGTACGTAAATATTGTGGTGACCTCAGTATTGTGACAAACTTTCTATTGTAATATTGCACACGTTATGTTGCTGTTAAATTGAATGTTGTATCTATTTTGTAATCACTCTCTTTTCTGATGGTTTGAGGCCATACTTTGAATCACGCTTATAAGTAATGATTGAAAGGTTAGCCTATAGCTATTGGACATACACATACCTCATTTGCTTTTCTTGGACATCTTGGTTTGATTATGACAATTGATTTGCATTTGAGTTTTAGTAAGTTAGTTGGCAACCAGGATTTTCTTTACCTATTCATATTATAAGATTAACTCCCCAAAGCATTTACAACAGCGTTACTATCTGCTTATTGCACGAGGAAATTGCTAGGCGGAGCTAAACACTCTGGCGCTAAGCTAGATCAAACTAATTCCATCGAAGTAGTTGTATGCCAAGGCCATTGCCTTCGGTTTGGTTTTTTAATTTACCAACGTTTGAAAGGTGACACTCATAAATCGAATAAAATAAAATAAATCAAGACCAGTAAAAATATAGAACAGCAATAATAAAAGTTATCTTTGTGAACCACAACTATACCAATATAGCCATCCAAACTTGTCAAATTGTTTTGACAAATCATACAAATTTATATCGAAGGAATAAAACTAAAATGGACGCCAAGATGGAGAATCTGAAATAATAGCCTCTATCCTGAATTCTATTTTGTGAAAGTGAGATTTGCAAAACATATTGTTGGCGCCGCGCAAAAAAATTACAGAATTATTTGCTGAACATAAATAGGAAATATCATTGCTCTAAGGCCAACTAAATAATATGAAATATGAATATGATGCGCCGCTATTAGTAATAAGTCCAAGGTAATAACATAAGGTTTTGAAGATAAAATTCAAACTTGAACATTAACCTTAATCTAGCCTTTTTTGACTAGGTAGTATTAGATGATGCCATTAAACTGTATTAAGACTATCCATATGTTGTCAGTTTGTCAATGTAATTGCATGTGACATGCGGCAGAAGCATTTTAAGGCTTCGAAGAGCAACTGAGCAACCGGATCTTTAAATACGTTGCGATATCTGAAGCAAAAGTCGATATTTAAAATGTTTCATCAACGTTGCTTCAGCGTTGCGAATTAGATCTACTCTCATTAAAATTATTACATTGCAGCAGCGTTGCAACTACGGACAAAGTAACGTCGGAAGAGCTACCTATTTCGCAACTTCCGTGCAACGTTGAGAAAAGGTAGCATATGGTAGCAAAGACGTTGCACAACTTGCAACCTCAAAACAACTATTGAACAACGTTGTTGCTACGTAGTGTGCCTGCTGGGTAACGATCAATGACATAGAGCAAGCAGATTTACAAGGCCTTCAAAGAGCAAACACTTGGATAAAAATGTACATAGAAATAAGAAACGGAAGATAACCGGAAAAAATCAAATTACCGTCAGTATAGTAGTAATAGCTCACTATATTGATTAAGTAAACTCACAGTTAGATTTATCAATGTACACATAAAGTTGATAAAATTAAGAAATTATGTAAATTTTAGCCTTGTACTCATTTAAGATGTGCTTGCCATAGTATGGCAAAGAGGGCACGTGACAATACTATACTATACTACTACCCTGCACTCTCTACCCATTCCCTGCAACTTCGTCTCTACTCAATCCGAATGAGCTACGCCAACCGACGACAACTCATGAAACAGAAATGAATTTATACTCGACCGAGTGGTTATCACGTGACTTGACCCTAACCCTAACCCTAAACGGGTGGATCACGTGATCGGGTGGATCACGTGATCGGGTGGATCACGCCTCGTGTTCACCCAAATAGACCAAATGCAAACGAGACAGGGATGCGCTTGATGGCCAGGGATGCGCTTCATGGGTTTGTTAATAAAAATCTGCTACGACGATAGGAGTTAAATGTCATATATATGTTGAAACGTGGCCTATGACGGTAATTAATATTCGTTGCTAGCGGTGGTACAAAAACATTTTTTTCATTTTCCAAAAAAGGACAGATTGATTATTTCTATCTCTGAAAATATACTTTGGTTTGAGTTGACTACGAATGCAGGATAGAGCTTCAACGAATGCAATATCTGATATTTGCGGGGAAGAATGCTGCTGGACGCTATATGGAGGCCCATTTGATTCCACGCAGCCCCCCCGCTTCAAGTTTGCTTCAAACGGGCCGTGGTATAATGTTGTATCAGTGTATGCTCCCATGGGGCCTGGGGGTAACACAAGCTATGCCCCAAAAATCCTGTAAATGCTACCCAAAACGTTCCAGAAATCTCACAAAAAGAAGTTCGTCAAATTTCCTTCTTTCGCCTCTAACATATTTTCTACACAAGGAAGTTGAGAAGGAACCCCACAGATCACGCCACCAGCCAAAGAAACTTGTAAATAGCAATTCGCGATACAAAACATCATGAAAAGATACACCTTGCCCATATATAGCCCCGTCAGCACTTCTCCTTCAGTTGCGTGAAGGATGTCATGCAGTGATTGTGAAGCATACGACTTTGATCTCTCGGAATGACCTAAAAAGACATCTGACGTTGATGAGCAATAGCAGATTGAAGCAGAAGCGGAAAGTTTCCCGAGCTCATCAATTTACGGTACGTTGATTGGGCCAGTGTTTCGATGAAGACGAGTCTATAGAATGGACTGTGGTTGAGAGAACCCCGGATAACCCACGTTTCAAATGCGTATAGTAGAATAGGCTCTATCGTGTGTCTGAAAAGTCGTAACTTAATTAACGTCAGTGTTACCAGTCTTACCATCGGATGCCCAAAATTTGTTCAGGCCTCTAATGGCTGGTCACGCCCGGTCTCTACGATGGGTTAGACCATCTGAAGATGGTGGAAGTACACAGAACCTACTGGCACTTGAGCGACTCCGCGCCTTATATGTCACCATTTGATATAACAAGGTGTGCCTGTCCTATATGCCTAAAGAAAAATCTATCGTCTTATAGATGTTGATTGTCAAGACTACAGTTTTACCAGCTTACTGAACTAGCTTACATCACAGGCCACAACTCATTCATGAATGAAAATAAGCGAACATCTTTAAAAACGTCCTGTGAAAAGCTATTGTATTATGGATTAATTTTGCTTTGAATCGCCAAGAAAAAGTATTACATTTCAGGCAATACACTATTTTATCAGGTTTTTAAATAAATAATTGTGATGGATGAGTTTGGAGGAAAAAATCTTAGGATTGTGGAAAGCATGGACACTATTTAATTAACTAAGCTGTTTTCCAATTACTTTAACATTTTTCCATTTTCTAATACATATGATATAACGGTCGGTCACCAAAAAAGTCTAACACCTGGTCACCGTTTTCGTAGGAAGTCACCGTCATGGCTGACTTGTCATGGTCACCGTTTTTGTAGCCAGTCACCGTCACCGGTCCCCGTCATGGTCACCATTTTCGTAGCCAGTCACGGTCATAGTCATGGTCATGGTCACCGTTTTCGTAGGACCCTATCTCGACACAAAATGTTTGCACAATTTCCCGAAAGTTGTTAAGCTATAATACACATATTTTTAATGAGAAACCGTTGAAATGAATATGAACATATAATGCTGTGCATTATTTGCTCATTTTTCATTCTTGCACTTCATCCATATAGTCATGCTATAACGATACTTATCATACTTTTCCGCGACTGTCGCATTAACTTTATCGGTTTGAAACTCTCCAATTTTTTACTGCAGTTAGTCAATTTGTCAATGCAAAAACAGTTACTAAAACCTTTTTTCCTCAAACGTTATCAAATAGTGTTATCGCTAACTAGTTTTTCAACCTAAAAATCCGTATGGCACTAATAATGTATTATCAGGAACGCGTTGTTCTGTTATCAAATCACTAAAAGCAAACATATCTTCTATGGTATACTCATTTATCGAGAGTGGCTTTAGTTTCTCATCAAGCCATTTGGCCAATTTATAATTATACCCATTCAACGGTGACAATACAGGACGCATTTCTAGTTCTTTCTTATGCGTCTTTGGAAGACCAAATAGATGAGCCAAGCGTAGCAACTCTCAAGGTGATCAAAACATTTTATATAGATCATTCTCGAATGCCTGCTTTGCTTTAATTCATTGTGAAATACTATTATTTTTGACTTTTCGAATTTGGAAAATACCGAGAAATAAATAAATACTACACCTGTAATGAAATTAATTTATGGCACTTTCATTTTCATCTTATTAAAGTAGCTCATGAAAATTGCTTTGTAACTAAACATACCTGGCTCAACTTCAAATTGTTCTAATCCAATACATTCTTGGCTATTTCATTTTCTTTCTATTAAATGGATCATCAAAATTGCTTCTTTTTACTAAAGAAATAATGTAGTCAGATGATGCGCTGCTTTGCTAAATAACGAATCCTGTTGCTGTTTGATCTGTCTCCCCTGATTTTAGTGGTCGAGAAGGTATTTTTTGATGATTTGTAGGGTTGCTTAATATTGACATAAAGCTGGCACTGAGAAGATACTAAAAGGAGCGGCAGGAACGTCATTATACTCCAACTCCTGTTGTTCAGCGTTGTTCAACTGCAGACAGCATCACAAACAGCGTTTCTACAAAACATATATGCCTGCTGTCTCCTGGGAGAACCTATAAATGCAGAATAAATGCAGTACATAAGCCGGAATTAATAAAGGCATACAACAGCTATATTAATCTGATGGTCTCCCGAGACCAACCTATACAATTCAAGCAGTCAGTGTAGTCGTCATTATCGCTATCTTAAACCTTGTTCATTTTCGTAGCAGGAAAGTAAGGGCGTGTGGATTCAGAGAGAGACACATATTAAGAATTAGCTAGAGGTCCTTTACTATCTTATCCCTTGATAAATATTTGAAAATTTTTTCTATACTAGTGATGTTCCATGTATCGGATTTTCGATATATCGGGTCCCGATACCGATGACGTAAAGTCACTATTTACAAATGTTCCCCTGGATGAGACGATTAATCTGATTGTTTGCGTTTACAGATAACTGGTTCAATGAGACACATGACCTAAACTTGAATGAAAAGACCTACACGATTTACTGGTAATTAGTATAAAATATCAGCTATTCCAGTTTAACCAGCAATTGTATGAACAATTTTATGGCGTGGCCATGGGTCTCCCTTGGGCCCTCTTCTGGCTAATGTATCCGTGTGTCACATTGAAAAGAGGTTTTTAAATGAATACTCATTACAACTATCCTATAGACGGTATGTAGATGAAATTCTAGTTTTTCTTAATAGCCATACCGAGGCAGAAAGGTTTATATCTATTTTAAATAACATTCATCCATCCTTGTCCTTTACAATGGAAATGGAGAATAGAAATCGTTTGTCTTTTGTTGGAATATCAATTTTAAAGCTCGAAAACAGTTTTGAAACTAGTATTCACCGAAAATCAACTGAAAACGGTTAACTTCTTCATTCTTCATTACCAGAGCCATGTCGACCAACGCTATAAGATAGGACTTTTAAAAACAATGATAAATGATAAACCGTGCAACGTGCTTATGCTCCTCTGAACGTCTTTTTAACGAAGAGTGTGTAAATATAAAACTTATTTTTAACCAACCTAAATATCCAGATTCCCTTTTAAATTCTATTTTATGTAAATTTAATTTGATTCCAAATTTTAATGATGATAAAAATGTTTCAAACACTTTAAATAATGTAGATGATAAAACTGTAAATATTATATTACCTTTTAAAGAACAGCGATCTGCCGATCATGTACGGAAAGAACTTCAGCTTAAATTTTAGACCTGTTTTTGAAAGTGCAAAATTATCGATGATCTCATATAGGGTGAGGAAAAACCCAAGATTTTAAATCAACAAAGCGTAGTGTACCAATTTAAGTGTGGTTTGTGTGAAGCAACCTATGTCGGTTTTGCTTGCCGGCATCTACACGAACGCGTTAAAGAGCATGCAAGACAATCTTCTGCTGTTGGTCGACATTTAAAAAATGCACACGGTCTCGCCCCTAAGGAAGTCGGTAATCAATTCTCCATTCTACGTCACTGCAAGGACAAATTCGATTGTTTGCTCTATGAAATGATTTTCATTAGAGAGCTGAATCCTTGCCCGAATGGACAATCTGATTCAATAAGATCAAAAATATTTTCGTAAATTTCATCCCCAAGGATTCATTTTTATTATTATAGCTATTTATTATGTAAAAACTATAAATTAGATTACTTTTTTACCTTGTATGTAACTTGCGAATGGGCTCAGTTGAGAACCTGAAACGTTGTTCTTCATTAATAAATCTATTTGCTGTTAGCTATTGCGTCAAATCATTGTCTAAGGAGACTCTTATTAAACTTTATTGAATTATATCGACAATAAATCAATGGCGGTTCTGTATCGGATCGGATCGATTTTAAGAAAGTTAAGATCGAACAGATCTACTCTATACTTCTTGAGTCTTGCAATATTTCATAGTATCTATCATGACCTTGATTAATAGTTGTTACATATATTACTTTCGAAATCAATTGATCTGCGGTGAAACAGCTCTTAACTGTCCTATATTGTTGTCCCACAATTTTTAGATCAAACGTTACTTGTTTTCCACGATATCTTAAATTTAACATGTTATTCATTATGTTAATACCAATTCTGTTCTCGTGTACCATATATGTTTTTGGTTATGTTATTCGGAGGAGCCTCCTCAAAATAATCTAGATGTGTACAGCTTTTGCTGTTGAAATATTCAATAGAAATAGAAATCTTTATGAAATTGCACAGCTGGGACTATTATGGAAAAGGGTGCTTTAAAAGGGTGATGATATGATGCTCAAAGTTACGATATGTATTTGATAAAATCATAATATTTTACCATAATAAAGTGAGAACGTAACTGAAGGGCACAATATGTACGCCATAAGCATGTGTCTTTATGAGCGCTAAACGATGCATATTTTCTCTGAGATTCGTGATTTTGACATTTTGCTTTTTCAGACAGCTGTAAGATTATATACTTTCCTTTTAAAAATAGCATGCCATCGATATGGACATATAACTTTCAAATGTGAAGTAGTTACAATGAATTTTGTATGGAGGGTAAAAACTCTACAAACTGTGTAATATGAATCCTCATTCAAATCCTGCTTATTTTGTACATTGTATTTTTTCCATTTTTATTTTCACAAATCCATTGGTCGTTTCTGACAGGGGTGTTGTCAAGTTTGCACAACGAAATGGATATTTTCCAGGGAAAAGAGCTCCGTATTTTCATATTTTGAAGAATCAGTTTTATTGTTCTTTTAAAATTCCAAGATTTTGCTATTTTTATCCCGAAATATGAGTCAAAAATGTTTATTGGGAGGTGTCACACCCGCAGGAATGGCAGTAATGACGGTCATGAAAATACGATTTACCAGCTATACAGATCATATAGCTAAAGCGTGAACCTCCCAATATAAGAATAAAAGGCTAGAATTTTGCAAGAAAATGGCTATTCTACCCGATGCGGACTCTTGCACACAAGCACGCATGCGTAACAAGAACGAGTAGTAACTTGAATCTTTATCATCATCATAATCATCATTTATTCAGTACTATACCTGCCAAGCATACATTGTTTTTTTTTCACTGGACTGATATAAAATAATAATATAGTTATAAAAGCAGAATCTACTTCTATTTATGTAAAATTATTGGATATCCTTTAACATTATAAAGTTAGCAAATATTCTTTGCTTTGTTTTTTGAAGCTACCCAAGCTGCACGCCACTTTAACGTCGTTTGGTAGTTCCATTCACAGACACCAGTGACTTGAAGAGAACGGTGATGGTGTTCTCCAACAAAAAGTTTTGATTACAGAATGAGCGTGTGCGGGAATGAAAAGGAAGGGTAATTGTTCCTTGAGTAGATATGGACCTAAATTATTTCTTATTCTGTACATCCATATGGGACCATCATAACTAATAAGTCATTTTACTATTAACCATCCCAATTGAGAGTGCATATCAGATGATGGAGTCATGTAGTGGCAACCCAGTATCATTCTCAATGCTCTTTTTTGCAAGCGATCGAGGCGAGTCAAAAGTCTATGGTTACATGTTCCCCATACAATGCAACAATAATCAAGAAGGCAGAACAAGTGCGTTAAACAGAACTATTCTACATGCCTTGGTAGAAATTTATAAACATGTTTTAGCTAAAGATTTATTGATTTTTAAAACAGTTTGTTGAATGTGATTATCAAAATTATGATTATGATTATGGTTATCAATTGATATGCCCAAGTATTTTATTGGTTGTACCTCATCTAATGTAGCCTGCTTTATATCAATATTATAAGAGGGTCCTTTATGCTTGATGATATTTTTTTTTGTAAAAATAATCACGCATTTAGTTTTATCGACGTTCAAATTTAGTTGGTTACAGGAAAGCCAATCAACTAAAGATTCTAAAACAAATTGAACATTTTGTTGAAAATTTTTTATGCATTTGTCAGAAATGTAGATTAACGTGTCGTCTGCATATATATTAGCCTGCTCGCAGACTCACTGTCAAAATGTAAATTTGGTAAACAGTAGAGTCTGCTAACTCGAGGTCAAAAGCTTGCCTTTGCTGAATCACCACGGGGCTTGGAAATTCACTGCCTCGCTTTCGCTAAGAATGCTTTGCCACGAAAGTCAAGCCCAGAAAAAGACCAACAACTCCAATCATATTATTATTTAGTTACTTGAAGCTCATTTATAGGTAACATTTCACAATTAATTTTAGGGAAGATATCTAGTTTTCAATAAATCTGAAATTCGACCTTAACATCAGTAATGATCAAATGGTCTACTGCATTAATTCATGCTTCATCGGAATTAAACTCGAGCAGCTACGAATTTGAATTAGCCGCGTGATAGACTTATTTTGTCGAAAGAACGAAGCAAATATAGAGTAATCATAATGAAATTAAGAAGACGACGAAAGACAGTGGTGCAACAATAGCTTCCTTTCTATAGCCATTAAATACTGCGGCTGAACTAAAGTGTTTGCTGTTTGTTGAATTAATTTTCCTTGCCATGTTGTTTTCGTGTCGCGCCTCTCCGCTTGTAATAGCATTTGAATAAAAACGCTGTCCAAAACATTTCATACATTTATGAGACTAATCAGAGATATAACTAAAAATCATTGATGCAATTACGACAGTTAATGGTTCCAACACGTTGTTCCAAACGATTTCGAAAGGCATGAAGTTTTCTGAAAAATGACAAGAAGGGGAGTTATTTCAGCCTAGCCCACCAAGCCTCTCTTTGAAATACTCTCCGCTGATTCGTCGCCAGAAAATCTTGGCGTCGAATCACAGCCCTTGTAGGACAATAGTTTTTACACCTTTTCATGCCCCGTGCTGATTCAGCAAAGGCAAGCTTTTGACCTCGAGCTAGCAGACTCTACTGTTTACCAAATTTACATTTTGACAGTGAGTCTGCGAGCAGGCTACACATATATTGATTTTACAATTTGAAAAAAAAAACTGAAATATCGTTAATGTAAATTAAAATTAGCAAAGGGTCAACGATTGCTCCCTGTGGTACACCTGTAGTAATAATTTCTAAAGATGATTTGAGGTTTTTACTTTTCACAAGTTGTTTTCGCTCTGATAAGTATGACATAAACCTGCCTAAACAGTTATCTTTGATGCCACAACATTCGAGTTTGTCAATTAACAGATTGTGATTGACTGTATGAAAAGCCTTCCGGAGATCAATGCTAACAACACTTATCAAGTCTTTTTTTTTTCATTTTCGAGAAACAGATTTCAATGAAATTGAGCGTACTACTTGCTGTATAATGGTGTTTTCGAAACCCATCTACTTTTAAATTTACGCTATCTCCATTTGTATGTAAGGCGGGGATTCACGATGCCATTTTTGATGCAATTGACTTGAAACACATATCAATGGATTCGTTATTAGCCAGAGGCGTACATGGCAGGCTTCATTTCTTAAATAAACACATCGAAGTTGATAAAAACCAATGAAAACTGTTTCCATTTTCAACAACAATGCTTTCTCAGACTGAAGCGCTAACTAAGCAGTTTCGCACTTGAATGAATTTTTATTGTTTCGAAAATACAAAACAGACAATCCTTTGTTGCGACGTGACAGATAATTTGTGTAATATTTTCATCGTAGTAATTCTCAGAATGAAATTCAAACCTAAACAAACTAAAACACGTATATTTATATGAAAGTGAAAAAAGATGTGATCATCCTATCTTTAGTTGGTAATTATATAATGATTGATCATAGATTATTATTGGAAAATGACTTGGAATAGAAGGTTATGAAATTTGTAAACAAATCCGCGTTATGGAAATCAAATTACGAAGATTTGAAATAAAAATATTTCCTGATTATTACAGCCAGTGTTAAATTGTACAGTACTGCGATGAAATATAAATCAAATATAGAAACAATTGCACTACCAATTTCCACTTCATCAGTGACAGTAAATAATTTAAAATATGTAAGAAAGTACATGACTGTAATTAATAAAATAAGGTGTAAAGAAATGATAAATAGTTTCCCATTCTATACTTTTTCAGAAGTCACTTGAATCATGCTTGAATAAAATGTTGAATAACCACATTATGAATAAAGAATAATCAATGACAATTTGTGGGATGTGCCAGTGTTGTTAGAGGAAACAGAATTAAGAAATATTTCTTTGATTTTTTTTGGAGGGGGGTGTATGGCTACTTAACTTCCACTTGAATAGTACTTAATTTTCTAAACAAATCCTGTGTGTTCCACTTTTCATTTCTCAACTTTTTGTTTCTTGGAGCTGCAAAAAATAAATATAATATTTTCTCAATTAAATTTCGGCTTCGATCATCTTTTCTACATAGATTTCTTCATTTATTTATTTGAAACAGTTAAGTCAGATGATTTACAACTCAATATAAGCAGCATGCATTCACATGCAACTCGAAATCTAGTAATGGAAAATAGTCAGTAAATTATTTTCAGTTAAGTAGTCATATAGTCGGTTATGTACAAGGCGTTCAATTAATTTAGATAAAACCGGCAGGACTGAAACAGGGCGGTAATTCCCATTTTTATCCTTTGATGAACCTTTGTTGATTGGGCTGACTTGGGCTGATTTTAGAGCTTCTGGAAATTGACCAATTTGAAGTGACTTGTCTAAAATAATAGTTAAGGACGAAGTGATAGATGGAGCACAAAATCAGGCCGGTTGCTTTCCTTTGCTGTAAATCTAACAAATATAAAGTTTCCTCCATTGTTAGTACGTATTGTTTATAATAATAGCTTTACTGCTTTTCAATTCCCTAGCCTTTTCATCTAACTTGAACTTTTTACGTTTTACATTAAAATAATTTTTTTCAGGGGAGCATTGTCACCTTCGCTAGAACTGAAACGACAGGGAAACCTCTTCAATATCCCACCGGTAAATATCACGACCCGCCTATTATCACTTGTCTGTCACCGCTCTCTATCAAATCCAACTAATTTTACACACTTAAAATAAATCGCGATATTACCACGATTCCGCTTTCTATCACGATGTATATAAAGCGTTTGTACGCCCTCATGTTGAATATTGCTAGCTCCTTATATCTTGATCGACCTGAAACCCACAAATAAACTAGAACGCTTCCAGATGTAATTAAGTTAATCAAATCTTTCTTCAAATGTCTATCCTGTAAAGTATATTGTTGTAAAATTGTATTGTTATTATATGTATATCTATATATTTATAAATCAGTCTTGTGAAAAAAAGCTTTTAGCTTATTCAAGTTCTGAATAAATGATGATGATGATGATGATGATGATGATGTAATTTTCGCCTTCGAGTTTTCTCCTGAAGTGACTCGAGTGGTGCTATCAGAGCATAGTTCATGGAAAGTATGAACTATTTGGTTTAGAACATAGCCAACCCCGATTTGTGAATGTTTTATACGTTTTTTCAAAGCATTTTCTGACCTTACAATCCATGATCAAGTATGTAATTCTCCTATTTTCGTGACGTCACAGGAAGAAAGCTGAGTCGAGAGCTGTACACTTGCTTTTTTGAAATCAACTAAAAGCTGCGAGGAAAAATTGATATCGAGAAATTTATATTCCTCTTCTTGAAATTAAAAGAATGGATGCTTAACATCGTTTTCTTACATAGTCATGGATTCGTACCTTACTAAACAATATTTTCTATTTTTTATGTGTGTTATTCATTATGGAAAACTGACTGGGAAAACTTGAAAAGGAAAGAAAATGTTTCTTACCTATAATTTGAAGAATTTCGTAAAAAGCCGTGACGCGAAGAAAGAAATGAAACAACGAAAGATTTATTGACTAAATGTTTGCTAATTGCCTATTTAAAGGAGCAGATTATTGAATTGATGATAACTCTTTAGAATGCTGCTAACTTTCATTTGGAGAAATGGTTTAATTATTTGAAATTTTAGCGGTTAATTCTGTTTAGCCTGTATGTTTTGGTTTCGGTAGTTTATCGAAAGCTTTCTATTCTATGCTAGGAATTTAGTTTTTACCTATATCTAGGAACTTGCAAAAATTGGCCATTAATATATATGGGGATGTATTAATGAAATGAAGTTATGTTATGTTATGTTTTCACAATTATCAATAAAGTAAAAGTTATGCAAATTGTTTTTGAATTGTTAATTTGTGCAAAATATTTCTATACACTTTAAACATGTTTGTTCACTGGCTCAGATATTTCTCCTGCAAGCCATTTGATTTATTTTGAACAACTTAGAAAATGAAATTGTATATAACTCTGCACATATTCGCTGTATTTGCTTTTTACTTTTAATTACTTGCTGTTTATAATGCCATATTTAAATAATTATCGGTTATTTGGTATTTTCATAAATTTCTTGAAATCGAAGCTCGGCTATGGTGAAATGGCATTATTGGCGTTAACCAATCAAATTGCAAGAATAAATCGTAGCAGATCCTTGATATGTCTGATATGTTCTAATATAAATTATTAGCATCCTTATCAAAATATCGGACCACACTGCAGCACTATCGAAACTGATAAGTTCATTTTCTCCTGAAAAGCGTCAGAAGAATTCGACCAACCAATCACAGTTTCAGGAATCGACGACAATGAGCCAATGGGAATCCCCGCTTTTCCTTAGCTATTCCTGTGACGATCACGTGTCTATTTTTTTGCAAAATACGGAATTTTAGATGAATCAGATCAGATTTCAGAATAATCAACATTTGTAATTTTATCAATCAACATCAAGTCTTACTATTAAAACCATTTATATTTACAAATGATCTTATTTTGAAGATTGTATATTTATATTTACATTTGATATTGTACAATTGTTAAAGATGGAGCCGAAGCCTAAAGAGGAACTAAAATTCATTGCTCCTGCTGCAACTGATCCATTTTCACTCGTCGTGTTTATGGTAACCGAGCTAGTGTTTCCTTGCTTCTTCTTCACTTCTGCTACGGAATGGATTGTTTGCTGTAAGTCCAATAAGTGAACCAGAGAGAATTGAACTGCATTGCCTCAATTGTGGGGTAGATGGTCTGTTGTTGTAATGCTGCAATAAGCTTTCGTTTCTGTGGCCTGATACAGCCATTATGTGTC
Organism: Haliclystus octoradiatus; assembly: GCA_916610825.1. Taxonomy (NCBI): domain Eukaryota; kingdom Metazoa; phylum Cnidaria; class Staurozoa; order Stauromedusae; family Haliclystidae; genus Haliclystus; species Haliclystus octoradiatus. The sequence continues at coordinate 17,957,952 of OU744446.1, forward strand.
TATTCGGAATACTGGCGTCTGAGCAGAGGGTGATCGCAGTTGCTCTACGCAATGGTTGGTGTATACTTTTGACAATTTAGCTGATATACTTAAAGATTTCATCATGCTGTCTAGAGTATTTACACCGAGTGGGCGATTTTTGAACCAGTATATATCGGAAAGCTTCCTGTGCGGTTTCGGATACTGGTATAATGCCGCATAATCAGGATCAGGATTTAGCTTTCTCAAATATATTGCAAGAGAAATGTACCCATCATTTGGATCTGCAGTTTGGTACATCGTTTAAACCTCCTGGGTGATTTTTGGTGGCTTCTGAATGCGTCATCGTTACATATTTTTTGCCGTCACCGTCCTCTCCAAATTCCAAACTGTCTTTCGTTAGAGATCTTTGGCCCTCTCTGCCTCGACGACGCAAGTGTAACGACGTATGAAACCAAACATTGTTCAACAAACCCTCGGGATTTTTGGTAGAAAGACTGTCGCTATTCTTTAATAGCTGCATGTCTGTATTGTCCCAAGGAATTTTGTGTTTACTTTATCTTTACCCTGCCTCTTCAAGAATTTTAATTTTGCATTGAGGACAGCATAGGATCTTACAAACTGCGGAGAATGAGACACAAAATCGTAACTTTGATTGCATTTTTGAGGGGAAAATGTTTGTGCAAAGTAAAAATACAAGAAGAACATGTACTGATAGAAAATATTTCTCTATCTAAAGAAGCAATCTCCCAACATCCGGGATATACACTTTAAAAATTAATATAATTACATACCATTGAATATATTGATTGCATACATTTGGTGCTGCATATGAGAACGATCGCTGTCCATACGATTTTAAATTTGCATTTGGCTGTATTAGCAGATTTTGCTGATTTAGCATGAATTAGAGGCCAGCCTCGTGATAGAATGTATAAGTAAGAGGATCAGGAGATGTGAGACAGAGGAGTTTGAAGTGGATCTGAATTATACTTAATGTTGTTATATTACTAACGTTGTGTTCTTTGTGTATTTATCCGATTCTACATTGGCGCAGTGGATAGGATTTCTATATATATTTAGAAATGCATACATAATACACTATATTTTTACGTTATGGCAACTTTTTGTGGTCGTCTCCCGCCTGAATTCAATCCTGGTCTACGTAATGCATATAACCGATTTACGAAGTGGCAATTCGATTTCCAAACATATATGACTGCCACCGATTTAGCACTGCAACCAGAAGCAAAGAGCAAAGAAGCTTGCTATTCTCTACAACATTGCAGGCGAAGAGTTCCGACAATTTAATTTAAAATTTAACGTTTAATTTGGCCGACAACACGGAAACTTTCACTAATGTCCTCCAAGGAATAACTAAGATCCTGAAACCAAAGAGACGACATTTGGATTACCGTTGTAAGCTACTTGATTGCCGTCAAAGTGAAGAAGAGCCTATACATGAATACTTACAACAATTGAGGAATTTATATGATGAAACTGGTTACACTGACCTCACCCTAACCGGAGATATGTTAAAGCGGGATTTGTTTGTTCGTGGTGTCAGAAACGAAGACGCAAAACGATTATTATTGCAAAAGGATTTTGACTCTTTGACTATTGACGAATGCAAAAAATTAGTCTCAAGTTATGAAACTGTTAATAGATCATATGCTGTTAAAACAGAGATTCTCGGCGCTACAACTGCAAATGATACAAAGATTATCGATTCATGCAAATATTGTGGACGATCGCACGCTGTTGGACGCTGTGCTGCGTATGGGAAAGCATGTTCGTCATTTGGACTGCGTAATCATTTCCACAGCGTTTGTCAGCGTAGTAAATATGCGAATGACAGTGTTGACAAGACAAAGACGCCATAGCAGGATAAAGTATCACAGCAAAAAGTATCTGTCAGGCGTAAATCACATTGCTCTGATAAATGCGCTGCTCTTGACAATGAGGATAACACCTGATCATCGAATGAGTAGGAAATTTCTTTTGCATTAGCTTCCGCTCAGCCAGGTGAGCGTGCCTATGTACATTTATTTGTAAACGGAGACCCTTTGAAATTTTTAATCGATCCTGGAAGTACGGCAACGATGTTACCTGTAGAATATTTAAAGAAAGGCCAAGAATTTAAAATGCTTACTGACACTTTTGTGAAACCGTGGAATAGTAAAAAGATACCTATTATTGCTGAAGGAAAAGTCAAAGTGTCGGCCTCATCAAGCGACAAGGCGATTCTGATCAAGGCTAAATGTATAAAGAAATTAAAATGTCCTCTGTTGAGTTATTCCGACTATTTATTATTGGGAGGACAGCCGTTACAATTACCTGAAGCATACGATGTCAGCGTAAGTGCTGTCGATGAAACGCTAAGAAATAATGGTCTTGCAACAATTAATGTTAAATCTAATGTTACACCTATCGTGCAAGGTGCACGAAAGCTTCCATATTACATAAACCAGTTGAAAAAGAAATATAAAAGATGGTTAAAGCTGATATATTGGAGAGAGTGACTGGCCCTAGTAAATGGCTATCGCCGATTGTTGTTGCTTGGCCAAAAAATGGAAATGTACGTCTTTGCGGCGATTTTAGACGTTTAAACGAATCTGTTCAGCGACAACGTTATGCTATTCCAAACTCTGATTCATTTTCGCTAAGAAGTCTGGTTCCAAATACTTTTCCTGTTTGGATTTAGAGTCCGGGTTTCATCAAATCAAAATCGATGCGGATTCTTCGGAATTAACTACAATTTCAAGTCATATTGGAAATTATAAATTTAAACGTTTACCTTTTCGTGTGAGCTCTGCTCCTGAATTGTTTCAAAGAGTTATGTCAGACCATTTAGTTGATCTTCCTAGATGTTTAGTTTACATTGACGATATAATTATATTTGGCAAAGACCGTACTGAACATGACGCTCGTCTCAATGCTGTTCTACGACGTTTAAAATCCATTGGGCCTAAATTAAATAAAAAGAAATGTAAATTTGCACAAGAACAGTCGATTTATCTTGGTCATACAATTTCTGCTGCTGGTCTGGCTCCAGATTTCACAAAAATTACTGAAGCTTTGGCATTACAACCACCAAAGTCTGTCACAGAAGCGCGTCGTTTGTTAGGTATGTTAAATTACTTGCAAAAACTTTTACCTTCATTATCTAACAATTTGAAAGCTATACGAGATATATTGAAGGGCTCATATGATCAGAGCGCTATTGATGATTTTTGGGATAAAATGAAGGATTATTTACGATGTTCTGCAACTACTTCGTTTGCATTTAATGATTGTAATGCTACTACTGCTGTTTTGTCCGATGCAAGTCCATATGGATTAGGGGCTGTGCTAATGCAATTGCATAACAATGAATGGAAGCCTGTTTGTGCGCCAGTCGATCCCTCACATCCACTGAGCAGAAATACTCGCAGATGGAGCGTGAACTATTATCAATTGTGTTTGGGGCCTCGTTTCCGACAATTTATTTTGGGTGGTCTTGTACAATTTTGGACTGACCATAAACCGTTAGAGTCTATTTGGAAAAAAACCATTTGACGATGTAAGTCCTCGTTTACAGCGTATGTTAATGAGATTAGCTTCTTTTGGGGTCACTATTTGTTATAAACCGGCCCGTGAACAGAGGAATACATTAGCAGATACTTTATCTCGTTCATCTATTGCGGATGACACCACTGAATTGTCTACTAAAGATTATAGTGAAATTGCATCAGTTGTTCTTGATGATGCTACACAATTTCTTACTCCTGAATTTGTGTCTATAAAAGAAGTTTCCCGCGAAACAGCCGCAAGTAATGCGTTGTCGTTAGTTAGCTATCAGTTGTTTAGAGACTAGTAATTGGTCTAACTTAGCTGAAAAAAATTTGAATTTTTATTTTAAAGGACGTTATTCATTATCTGTTTCTTCACAGCCACGTTTACTGCTACAAGGTTCACAGATTGTCATTCCATCTACCTTACGTGAACGCGTTATTTATTCTGCGCACGACAGTCATGTTGGCCTAAAATCTACATTGTCTAATTTATCATCAGTATGGTGCCCTAGTTTGACCAAAGAAGTAAAAACTATTATTGAATATTGTGAACAATGTAAAGAATTCGATGAACGGTGGCCTAATACTGAGTTAAAGCCACCTGATGTGTTACCGCCGTGGCATACTTTAGCCATGGATATTTTCCATGTAGATGGTAAACCATATTTAAGTATTGTTGATTACGTAGCGAGATCTTCTAGTCATTTTCATTTACGCATGTGCGGCTTCTATCAACAATATTTGTGTGAAAATAAAACTTTTCAATATCTCACCAGGGTTATACATGCTGTGTTTCACAGCATAGAAACCTATCATTAACATGTTACAGCTTTTGTTGTTGTATACCGCTTTGTTATTAAATTAGACACGTCTATGGTGGCCCATCGTTGCCATAGCGTTTTTTTTTTAAAAACTTTTTACGCCATGGCCCATTGTTGCCATAGTAAAAAAAAATTTTACCACGTGGCCCATCGTTGCCATAGTCTAATATTTTTAAATGATGGCCCATCGTTGCCATAGCAAAAAAAATTTACCACGTGGCCCATCGTTGCCATAGTCTAATATTTTTAAATGATGGCCCATCGTTGCCATAGCAAAAAATTTTTACCACGTGGCCCATTGTTGCCATAGTATAATATTTTTAAATGATGGCCCATCGTTGCCATAGTAAATTGTTTTACTTTTTCATAAACTAAATGTCAATTATTAAGTTATTTTTGTATTTAAAACGCTGTGCCATGTTGTGTATGTTTTGTCTTTGATTCCTTCTTTTGTATTTAGCTCTGTCAAATGCTGACATTGAGATTGAGCACTATTTCATATCTTTAATGTAATGTAATATGGTTACAATATAACTAAAAAACATGGGAATGTGTAGTACAAATTAAACAGAAGTATAGTAATTACATTTGACTACGGCTATGATATGGTTTATTTGGCTATACAATGTAAATGATGTATACACTTACGATCACTAATTATCGGGAGTCAAAGAATAATATGTAATTATAATTCTCGGGAGAGTTATGAAATCATCGTCATCAATCATCATTATCTTACATTCGCAAATTCACGTTTGGATTTGGATATGTCCAACCTAAATATTTCAATAGTCTAGTTACAATTAATCAATTATATTGTTTCACAGGAAATAATAGTTCACATATACTTATGTCTTTTCAACAGGTCTAGGTCTAGCTATGACAGACTGTTAAAACAGTAGGATGGAACTCCAGGCTCGAAAGGTTGTCAATATATCAATTAAAGATAATAAGTTGAGTTGTTAAAGAAAAATTGTTGTAGCTAGCTACGTTGAGCGCTGGCATAGCAAAAACTTTCCATTCATTTATTTGATTCATTTATTTGTTCAAAAGCACGCTGACTGAGAACCGCCATATACCAGCATGCATTGTGGCATTGCCTATACAACTATAGCATAACTAGAAAATAGAACCAATATTCTGAGCAACAATGTGGATTCTAGCCTATACAATATTGAGAGCTTAGCGGGTTAACAGTATGGCCTCCACACCCACAGCTAGTTTGCCCTAAAGTATAGACGCGCAACTAAAAATGTAACATGGTCGACATAAATATCAATTTCAAAGATGTGTGTTTTCCGCTTGGCCTACCTCTTGGGCTATCGGTTTCAATTTTATTAATAATATTGTTGATAATTTTAATATCCCACCTGTTGAAATAGTTGCAAGTATTTAAATAGGTATGGATATCTGCAGATTCTATCAAAAATTTATAGACGCTAATTGACTATTTGATGCTAATCTAACAAAAAATGTTGACTGTCTATTAGCTATTCTCCCAACTTTCAATGGAATTCTGGGCCTTTATGCTGTTTCTGTCTCAATTTTCGAGTTGTTTGCAACATTGTAGAATATGTATGTATGTATGTATTTTGTAGCACAATGGCTAACAGGCAAATAAACAAAGGAGGATATTTTTAAATGTATCCTCACTTACATGTGACCTTTAAAACAAAAAAAAGTATATATATATAAAGAAAACTATGTTATCAGAAATAATTAACAGGCAATGGAAAAATTACAGAACTGTGATAAATTAACGTGATTAAGTTTAAATTTGAATGTTTGTAAAGAACTAGACGGTATAACTTCTTCAGGAAGAGAGTTCCATGGCTTGATTATTCTATTTGCAAAGTAATGTTTGCAACAGTCATAGTTAAATGATTTAGTTGGGTACAGCGTCAGTGAATGTCCACGCAGGGAATATTTGGAATGTTTAAAAGTGAAAAATTCATCTGGAGCCAAATCAATCAAGTTTTTCAAAATTCTAAAGACCATGTGAAAATCAAACTTGAGGCGGCGTAATTCTAGAGACTCAAGGTTGAGGTAGGCAAGACGATCTACATAGGGCTTGTAAGAATTATTTTTCAAACAAACATATCTTGTGAAAGAGAGCTGAACATTTTCTAAAATATTTATGTCCTTGATGAGATAGGGATTCCAGACTGGCGTAGATGACTCAAGCATTGGTCTGACGTATGTTGTGAACGCTTTCACTAACAGCTCCGGGTTATTTGAGGAAAAGCATTTCTTGATTAGGAAAGAACGGTTTTTTGCTTTAGCGGCTAGCATGGAACAGTGTTCTGTGAACTTTAGATCTGCAGTTAGTAGGATTCCAAGATCTTTCACAGAAGATGAACGTGATAATGCCTTTCCATCTAACTGATACGCAGCATCCGAAATAGATGATTTCCCAAATGAAAGTACAGAGCATTTCTCTTGGGCAATTTTGAGTTGCCAGCGTTCTGCCCAGGAGGAGAGGTTTTCAAGTGTAGAATGTAGAGGAGTACTGTCAGTGGTAAATCTTTTAAACGAAATCTTAGCATCATCAGCAAAGAGTTTTATACCACAGTTGAGTTCCAAGCAGCTTACAATGTCATTTATATAGACAATAAATAGAAGAGGGCCTAAAACTGAACCCTGAGGTACACCACTTATTACAGGGAGGATTCCCGATGTTGAATCCCCGACAGCTACCTGTTGGGTGCGACCAGTCAAAAAAGATTTTATCCATTTTAAAAGTTCATAGTTAATGCCATATCCCTTCAATTTTGATATTAATTTACTATGACAGACAGTGTCAAAAGCCTTGCTAAAATCAATGTAAACTGTATCGACCTTCATACGCTCATTTACAGCAGCATACCACTGGTTTAAAGCAGCTAATAATTGCGTACATGTTGAACGCCGAGAAATAAAGCCAAACTGTTCTTTAGTGATTAAATTATGAGCTTTGAGATACTTTAGAATGTCTGTCGCCATAACAGACTCCATAACTTTGCAAATAACTGAAGTTAGTGATATCGGTCGATAATTTACTGCTAATCTGGAAGGTCCTTTCTTGTAAATGGGGCTGACAATAGCTGTTTTCCATACAGCAGGAAGAGTAGCAGATTTCAAAGATATATTATTATTGGCTATATTGTAATATATATATATAAATATTGCTATATCCAATGGCTATAAAATAAGTTTCGGAAAATAAAACTTTATGAAAAAGTAAAACAATTTACTATGGCAACGATGGGCCATCATTTAAAAATATTATACTATGGCAACAATGGGCCACGTGGTAAAATTTTTTTTGCTATGGCAACGATGGGCCATCATTTAAAAACATTAGACTATGGCAACGATGGGCCACGTGGTAAATTTTTTTTTGCTATGGCAACGATGGGCCATCATTTAAAAATAATAGACTATGGCAATGATGGGCCACGTGGTAAAATTTTTTTTTACTATGGCAACAATGGGCCATGGCATAAAAATTTTTTCAAAAAAAAACGCTATGGCAACGATGGGCCACCATACACGTCGTGAAATATTAGCAAACATTCAATTTGATAATACACATTGAAAATATTTATTTCACCTTAAACGAATTATTGACATGTTTGACAGTCTATTTTCACTAAAGTAATTATCCAAGCATTTAAAAACCTAAATCTGTACTGATTTCGACTCCCTAAATTCATGACTTTATATTCATGCACACAAACTACACAATTCCTTCTCCCCGAATGCCTATACAAAGACAATAATATCATGAAATGTTGTGTTATTGGCCCCAAAAAACAGGGGCATTAATCTAACCTCTGCTAAAATGATCATTAATGAAGAACAGAGGCCATTTGAAAAGGCCTCATCGTTCGAAAAATAACATTATTTACTTCTTATATCCAAGTTATTGAACAAGTCAAATTTAAAACTCGCAATATGATTTTTTACACAAGTTTTAACATGGGGAATAAAGTCGTAAAATCCACTATTAATTGCCGGCGAAACTAGAAGTTAGTTATTCTTTTCCTTTTGCAATGGTGGTTTGATTTGTAACATTATAAATGATCATATGTACAGAAAGAGAAAAGCATGGGCATTCGAATCCTATAGTCACGCGCTTCATAGATATTCTAAAAATTAACTGTTACAGAAATTGTCATAAATCCTTACAGTCTTTTTATGACCCCGTACTAAAAAGCCATTGAAGAAGTTGAATTGCAAATGTTTACACTCGCTGTGCAATGGTCAACTTATTTAATTAGAAGGTAAAACATCGATTTCTAGCTGTATTTTCATGATAATTTTTCATATTAAAAGTCACGGGATCAATAGCTATAGCAGACATGAAAGTATAGCGATATTTTATCTCAAAATTGGCATAAATTTACTCAAAACAGGTGACAAATCTGCGGCTCAAATAAAATTTGGCGCGATGCTCACGCTACGATGGGTCTCGTTACCTGAAGTGTTTTCTATGAAACGTGAGAAAACGCCTGATATTTTAGATGCTTTAGAATCTGTATTTTGTGCTCATGGTCCTTGTTTAGAGATCATGTCTGATAACGTATAATTTTACGTCTAAGAAGTTTAAGTCATTTTTGTCATCATGGGGCGTTACAATTCGACACTCGACCCCGCGATACCCCAGATCTAATGGGATGGTTGAACCAGAGCCATCTATTTACAAGAGTTGGGACACTGATGCCATTTATGTTTTTTGGCCTGGACCCGAGCACGTTTTCAACAGCAGCGCGCATGTGCAAGAGAATGTTGTGTTTTTTCAGCCATTTTGGAACTCTGTGAAATGGTTTGCGATGTTTAGCAAGAGTAATATAACCCTTTATGAGTTGTCTTTCTCCATATTTATTTGCTGGACTCTCAAAATTAGAATACAAGTTTACTTCAATGTATATTATGTTATTGATCTCATCAGCATATTGATCAAGACTAAATCAGATCAATGCTATTGGAATTGCTAAGTGGACAAGGAGTTTGAAGAGTAAAAAGAGTATCTCTTACGCTCTTACGCTTATTCTTTGCAGTCAAATACAACTTTTTCTAATTCTTGTCCCCAGTTGGAATAGTAAACAATACTTTTATTTCGATTACTATTGTGCCTATTCACACAACAATTAATAATTTAATAGCCTATGTTTGTTTTCTCTGATAGAAGTTGTATTTTTCCGCGCGCTTCGCTTAAAACAGGAAACCTGGCGCCAAAAGAACAAGAACCCTGGAGCCGAAAGTACGAAAATGGCGTCCAAAAAATCACGTGACTAGTATCTGTCCAATAGGAGACGATAGCGGCACATGAAAGCGTGTCCCAACTCTTGTAAATAGATGGCTCTGGGTTGAACGTTTTCACCGGACTTTTAAATGACGATGGTCTCGTTGTGACGATCTTAGTATTAATTAAAAGCTGCAAATGTAGATAGTCAATTAAAAGCTAAGTTAGCAATGAAAAAATACCACGATGGTGGTAATAATATTAGCAATGTACCTATTCCCAATGACGGCGAAAGAGTTTTATTCAGAAGTGGTAACAATAACGTCCGTGGTATTGCAGTAAGTTCATCTGAAGACCGTACAACAATTTCAACAGATTCCGGTCAGAAACTTGTGAGGGCTAGGTCTAATGTGAGACCAACCGCAAGATTTAATAATAACGATAATGTACATCATACCCGTTCTGGACGAGTTAGTAAACCGCCTGTGCGTTTTGATCCATCCGATCCTTCTACGTATTAATCGGGTGTCGTTAACGTTGTTCTTTTTATAATTAAATACTTCTTGCTGTTACATATTTATTCGATATTATTCCACAGATTTTATGCTGATTTTGGTGATATGAGAACGATCGCTGTCCATACGATTTTAAATTTGCATTTAGCTGTATTAGCAGATTTTAACTATCTGATCTATGTGTCCTTGTTGGTATGTAAGGGGATATAACCTCTTGAATATACAAAGGTGCTGTTAAGAAGGCATTTTGTATTTTGAATATATATTTATTATTTTAACTATTTTACAGTCAACTTTAATCTTGAATCTTAATCGATAATCTCAATCAAAAATATATGCGTGACGTCAAGAGTTGTACACAAGCAGAACGAGAGATCTAAGCCAGCATTGCAGACGCTATTAATCATATGGTTAAGGTTAAATCTGGTCAAAGATGGGGCAAATACTGCGTAGCAGGTGTTCCAAACCAGGTAAATTGTACAAACAAATAGGTTTAAAGGGCATTTCACTGCATACCTTTCATAAAGAATTAAGAAACAAACAGGTTATGGACGGCTTTCGTGAGGGTTCATCCTAGTGATTTTGTCCCTTCTCCAACTTCTCAATTATGCCCCTTTAAGCCTACTACGTTTGTTCGGCGTCAAGATATATCATTGACCGATATGCCTGAATCATTGGTTTGTTCTCCACCTAAAAAGATAAAGCTGGAGTTTGGAGCTTTTCCAACTATTCAGATTGATTCTAGTTGTACAGTGGCAAAGTAAGAATGTATCAAAAAATGAAAAAAGACAGGTAGGATTTGCCACACAAATTATGTACATGTTTTACTGGTTACCATACATATTACAACTTAAATTCAGGCAGATAAATAATTAAACCATGCAATATAAACATCTACAGATCATCATTCATGCACTTTGTGGTTCTTCCTTGATTCCTGCTTCTACAATATCGAAAGACTGTCCTCCTGGGAAACCACAGTTGCCTGAGTGACCATGTTCAACTCACATGGGAACCTCTATACCTGATAAAGAACCCTCGTGTACTAGTCCAATTCTTTAGACTTGTAGGCATACCAGTACCTGTAGGTTTGCTTCATTCCTAGAATTCATTGCTTGATTATTTTTGTATATTCTTTCTGTTGCAGGATCGATGCTGATACTCCTGTTGAAGACCAACCAAAATTCATTGTTTTTTATTCAATGTTATTTAATTTGTTTGTGATTTTCTTTTTTCGGTGTAAGAGAGAAATTCCCAAGGTCAGTAAGACCACAATTGGTACCGTGGTAACTATCCAACAACGATGTGTTTGTAGCATTACCACTTACAAATGGAGTAGTCAGCCCATAACACGTGGTCGCTCTCCAGATGGATATCTGTTAATGAGTTCTTCTGTATTACTAGCAGGTGGCTCTATTAGCAAAATACTTTTTAATAATTTTTAAACATATATGAGTTTCTACCATAACTGATAGAATGTTTTATCATCATCAAATTGGTATATGTTCCCTGCGATTTTAACATTTTGGGAAAGTTATCAATCGAAGTTGTTACTTGAAATCAAGCAACTAAAAATGACAATTTGGAGTGGGATGGGCATTTTGATTCAAGGGGACACAGTGTAAAATATGGTGCATACACAATGTTCTGTACTGATGTCATGAAAATTGGCCATTTTGAACTTAACATTAGTTATTTTATGACATTTGGCATGTTTAGGTCAATTCAAAAGAGACTCTTGAAGGCCTGTAAAGAGAAAGGCAGTAAAATTATTTTATCCTTGATAAAAGGTATGATTGCAATGACCTATGTCAGTATTTACAGTGGTTATATATATACAACGAGAAAAGAATGTCAAAAGTCACTCTTAAAGTGCACATGACACCAACAAATTTTATTCCGGAATCAAGTAGCCCATGCAAAATAAATAGGAATGGCGGCAATAGTTTTTCGATTTGGACTCTTATAAGCGGAGATATTTAATTTTGAAAGTACCATATTTCAGAAATAGTGCTCCTTCGAAAGTCGGAACTCATGCCGGAATGACAAGAGAGCCCACTATGGAAAAATAACCAAGTCTATACTTCAAAAAATCGTAACTTTTTTCTCGCAAAAAAGAAATTGCCCAATTTCCAGAACAGATATGCCCATATCTTCGGGACACCTTGTTGGCCATATTCTTCGGGCGCTGGTGCAATCCCAAATGGCAACTTCTTAAATTGATACAGTCCACACGGACTATTAATTATTATTGACTACCTCGTCAACATACAATTGCCAAAAATCACTACTAACATCTGAGCTTTGTAGATGTTTTAGCTCCTTTTTTACTTCTAGTAAAAAAAAGACTACAATGTTCAAGTTGAGGGCGGATGTATGTGATGTAAAGTGATTTTGCCAAGTTAGGATTTAATGATTTTTGACATGTCTGATTTAATGTAATGATAGATTGGCCTTTCTGATACAATTTTGGAGATGACATCTCATATTTATTTTGTTGTCAATATGAACACCTAGAATCTTTATTTTATAAATTTTGAGCAATACCCTCAATTGTTGTCATGGGTTAATGTTGCCTCTTGCGAGATTTATTCAATTAACTTGGAACCCAATATCATTTTTGATGGTGGGTCTGTAGTAGACTTCTCTATAGCTTTACGCTTGTCTACGTCAAACTTAGATGAATCCCAAGAAGCATGATCAGTCTCTTTTACTATAATGACATCGTCTACCATTTCCTTTCCATTACTATCTGCTGCATCCATGAGAGCAGTATGAGTTTTTCTGGGTGGGTGAAATATTGGGTATATAGCATTTTCAATGTCAAAGTGGATACAGCTTTTTTAATTTTCAAGGTTTTTCGCTAAAACAATCTTTCAACTCTTCACATAACTTCCAACTATATGGCTTTTTTGGATGTAGCTATGTTACTAGATTGACATTCATAAATGTTAACCCTTATTTTTGCAGATATTTTATGAATGATTAATCCACTTCCATCCAAGCAATGAAGCTCTCTAGAAGACTACATAGAAAATGACTTTATTCTATATATAAATACAGTGTATGTTCTTGTGTAACAATGAATTTAATAGAACATAGACATTTGAACATCAATGTAATATTTCTATCATTGTTCTTATATGCACTACATTTAAGTTGACTACATTCAAGAGTAAATATCAATTACCGATATTATGTAGCCGCAGACAAGCACTCATTTTTCTGGCTATTGGCAGTGATCAGTACTCCTCGGTCAACAAGGTACTGACGTCGTCTGTTATAGCTAGGTCAAGATGAGGCTAGTCGATATGATGTAATATTTACGACATGAAAAAAAAACATCTGTGTCATACCATACCCCTAATGTATTTATATTCGCAACAATGTAAACGAGCAACCGCTCTTGTTCAATAGTGATTTTTAATAAAATTACAGCAACGATCATAGAATGTAAGATATTTCACTATATGACTTTTTATGAATACATGTGCAATATAGACATAGTGTAAGGTAAATCAGGCACAGCAAGGGACAAACACAGAAACCTGAAGCTCAGTGCAAGCATTTTCAACCAAACGAACATTAACTAATTAAAGGCAAAGCAGGGCATTATAATATAGCTGTTTTAAGTAGTTTGATTATCATACTTATGCACACTAATTGGTTTTGTTGATGTTTTAATTGATGCAATGTCAAGCTAATCTTGATTGTCCTTAACCCTTTGTCGAATAATTTCTGTAATTCAGCATGATTTATTACAGTGCTGAATATAGTTGATACTAATTTCAAATAAAATCGATGTGCAAATAAATATACATAGTTTGATAATGCGACATACCATATGCAGTGCAATGTTCTCCAGACTCTAAAGTACCAAACCTATATGCAACGCTTTTATCATGATGTCATACAAACACATATGTTGGTCCGCCTTTCGTTCTTGCATTCAAGAAAAATGTTTCCAGTAGGATTCAATGCAAAGGTCACTCCTTGGTGACTAGCACATGCACATCCTGAATAATCCTAAGTAAGAGAAATAATATATCAGAAATAAAATTAAATATTCCAACTACTCTAATGTGCTAATAGTCTGTATGATTAATTTGAGGCCTGTTTGATTAAAATTTACAAACAAAGATAAGCCAGTAGATGTCGATCGTTAACCTTTGATATTGCTTCCTAGGGTTACATAGCAAGGCTGAAATAGCAAGCAAAATGATAAAATTGTGCCGACACGATTTCACATGCTTCACTTAGAAAACTATTGAAATCGGATTCGCTGATTCTGAACCGTTCATTTTTAGCAATAATAATATCTAAAGGCATGACAATATGAACCCATTTTAGTTGTGGACAGCTTTTCATTCCACTAATTCTAAATATAAATTTCAAGCAATTTACTTCAAAAGCGAGGAAATTCAGTCGAGATTTTCATGCTGAAAGTATTGAAGTGAAAAATGTATCAATTCAACTTAACAAATTGAAACTACTCAAATGCAAATCAGCCATGGGAATATTGTTCGAAATAAAAGTTAGTAATACAGGCAAATAGTTCTGCAGATATACTACATAATAATATAGGCTTTACTACAGGGTAAATATTATAAAGTATACCGTATATGCAAGTTTTAGTTTTGAATTTCAATAACCTTTCTATTCATCCCTATATTACATTCAATTTTAAAATACATTTCAAAAATGAAATAATTTTTTGAACTGAAATGTATAAACGACTTGAAATAATATTTGTTTTAAATTCTACGTTTTCCCATCGGCCATGTTGGTATAGCAATACATCCCGGGATCATGGTATTTTCAAAAGGCATCACTGAGGGTCATCAATGTTTTCTTTAAGTGATTCTCGAGGGACACATTGGGAAGGTCTGAAAAAGTTGTATGAATATTGTATCTCTTCAAATATCACATACAGGTAATACGAGAAATATTGGCTTACCAGCTGGGCTTATTCCTATAACATTGTATTTCTTTCAGATAAATATTGATCTGCACTATTTGTAGTTTCAAGTTATAGCATTTAGTTATATAATAGGAGCAACTGTATGGGATTACTGGAATTTGTAGATTATTTCCACTGAATTAGTAAGTCAAACACAATTCCTTCTTTACATGAATAATTTAAAAGATCAGGACTTACATTTATGTTTATGCACTCCATCCAGTATTTGTCTGACGTGTTTTCAGCATATAAATCCAAAAACTCTTGTGGAACACTGTTCGGGTCAAAACGAGCAATCTTTGAGCCACATAATACCTTGCATGTTGTGAGATTTACTGCGAGAGAGAAAAACAATAATTAATACTTCCCTATCTGTGTCTCTATGGCTTTAAAACTGAATGTGGAAACGGCTATTAAAGAACATTATGATTGAGATTTATAGGGTGTGTTATATAGTTTGTTGGCTAATCTTCATTCCACTGATATACATTCAGTTATCTTGTTAAATTCGTATCAATGTTAAACGAGGATTAAAACTCAAATAAAATAACCCGCTAAACACATTACATCGTTTCGGATCCGGAACTACGTCGGAAATATTGGTCGGAAAGACGAAGTTCTTTGGACGCTACAATACGTAATTCCAATTAAATTTTCCGACCAGTTTCGACAAATTTCCGGCCAAATTTAGACGCATTTCTGTCCAAATTTCGACCAAAATGATAAGTTTCAGATTTCAAATTTCGACCAAATTTCGTTCAAGTTCAGACTAACTCCGAAGAAAATGTGTACGATTACCGTCAATACGGATATCCAAGCCCGTTCCTCAGAAGTAGCATCAATAAGCCTCGTTTGGTGACAAGTAAGATGAATTTTATAAATAAAGCAAAAAATGCAGACAATATGCAATAGATTATAAAACATTAATGTGAAAAACCAATCAATTAATAATAATGGTATATTATATGATAATATATAAAAATGTTCTGTATGAATCATATACAGTAACACTTCCAAAAACGTCCTCGCATTTCTCTATAGACTATACATCATTTAGCATCTCAACTATTCTCTATATAATAATGGCAAATTGTATATTGATTTAGAGTAGGCCATATCGAGTTGAGACTAAATCATTCCAGATATGTAATTGATACGTTGTAATTAGCTTGTCAATGATGTCTTCGCTGTTATTATACTGTATAAAAAACACAGATATGAGGCTAATTTGATGCACCTGGAAAATAAAATTAGAAATTCATATGTTTATTATGCCGTTACTATCTTTTCGGGTACTGGATTCTTGACAATGTCACCAGGATGCTTATTATACCCACATACATGCCGAAAGATAAAACATTTTCATATATGCATGCAATTAATGACACATTTTGACATTTTCTCTTGACCCATACCAAAATTTTTACAGTATTACATTTTCATATGACTAAGAGTATGTCAAACATATTAAGTAAATAAGGACTAATTAATTAGGATTTAGCATTGAAATAGTAATATGATTCAAGAATAGATTTTAGATTAAGCTCAAATTAAGCTTCAAGATATAAAGTATATGTACTGTAGTCAGGGGGTGTATTAACAATAAATTAATACGAGGCTGTTTATATTTCTATTATTTTTTTACTGCAAGGAGAGGCAGTAATTTGAATTGATTGAGTATATTCGTAGCTGGACGTTGGCGCTATCGGTCATGTCGGTTTTTAAGTAAGTTTAATAGGTAGGTAAAATTAGTTTACATTTATCGTTTTTGATATTCTTTGTAATGTTTTAAGAATATTATTGAAAATGAAATCATCGAGTTCTTCTTCAGATATCTGTTAATGGTTTTCCGTATCGACATCATCATAATCATCATTTTTTTAGAATTACCTGAAAATGATAATAGTATTACGACACATTTTCCTCACTGTCAATTAATGCGGATAGAGATTAGAAAATGTAGAAAGATAGTGAAACCATAGCGGCGATTGCCTAGGCATTATTAATAAAATTAAGATTAAAGTTTAGCTGCTACACACGCTGCAATGCATTACTGACACAAGTGAAATTCTAAATCAGTAGGCTATAGTATGAATTAATAATTTAGTATTCAAATTATCTGTTTTAAGTTTTATGTGCATAAATTAAATATCGTTTCTCTGGCTTCACGATTGAAAGATATGCGGGAAATCCGTAGTTACCTGTAAAGTGATTATCTGCTTGAAAACCCTGAAATTCTAAAAAACACTAGGTGGAGGTGTCAGACTTCTTAATTATAAATCTATCTCGTAATTGATACAAAAGTCAATCAATTAATTTTGTTGAAACAATCAACCAAAAATATTATTCCGAAAATCAATGCACATATTTTTTATAGGAAACCAAGCGAACCCTGTAGTACTAAAGTTTTCGTAAATTTTGAAGGATTTTGGTAATTTAAAAAGTTTCTTAAAATTTCAGCAATATTTATAGATCTTTAAAATAGGCAAAAAATTTAAAGCATGAACTTTAGACAACATTAAAGTTCATACAGTGAATTGATACAGGAAGAGGATGTATTAATTCTAACTAGAATAAAACACAAACATAGCTGTTTTTACACTTCTACGCATTTTGGTAAACGAACAACAGATCTGTTTCTCGTTTGGGAAAAAAATGAATTTCTTTAAATAATTCTTAGTTTTTGTACTAACTTTCTTACATAAATGGTTTTCGGGTTTCTTATAAAAAATACGTGTAGATAAATTCTGAAACAGTATTGTGTGATTTAGAAAGAGCTTTACCAGAATATTTATACAAAATATGAGATGTATTTAAGAACAACAGCATACAACTGAAGAATTTTTTAATCCTTTATATTAACATCCTGTTTGTATAAATGATTAGACAATTTGTTATTTATTACAATCTATCTATGACCAATTCCTTGATATTTTAAATGAGCTATAACCATATGAATGAATCTTTATTTAAATGTTTATAGTAATAAGGTTTTATTTAATTATTCGTAACACTTACACTGTAAAATTTAGCAAGTTTAGAATTAATAATGTATCTTAAAATTAGGAAAATGATTAGATGCATAATAACAATTAAGTCATTTATTTTTTGCCATACTATAAACATCTGATGCTAACTTCGCTATGCACCAGAAAACGTCATTCAACAAAGTGCATTTTCCGTCAATGTTTCGATTTACTAATAACTTTAGAGATTGGTACACATAATAAACGACTCTGGAACAAGCCAGCCGAAATTTATTTACATGCTTTCGCGGCAAGTCTCTGAATTATTAACTTGTATGGATAATAGGCAGGTCCGATAAAAATTTCAAAGTTGATTTTATTCTTGTTTCGGGTATATCATACCCGCCGAATTCCATAAAACTGATAAAAATTCCAAAAAAATTTCCAAAAACCCTTCATTTTTGAGTTTTAAATCCAAAAATATCGTAGAACGTCAAAACGATTTGTGATTGGCTTGCTATATTATGACGTCATTTTCCTGACAGAACAAATTCACACTCCGTTAAACAATGGAGACTTTAGCATTTTTTGTAATTATTGGTATCGTTGAACGTCAAATCTGAATGTACGGTGACCTGAATTATTCATCAATGGAAATCGCTCTGAAATATTTATATCAATTTACGTTGTTTTTGTCTACGTTCGAGCATGGTTCAAGTGTCGAAGCGAGAAGGAACAAGGATGGTAGACTAGCTTAGCAAATTATTTGAATTTCAAATTACACACATAAAGTTTCAAACAAGTTGGATAATAAGTTAAATGAGTTATATGATCTACCATTTATTAGCAAATTATCCACGTTATTTTCTCGCGAATCATATGGCCTATTATAGGATCAAATTTATTGTAGCTACGATTCCACCATGATGCTACAAAAACAACATTCACTGTCTTCGCTGATCAATGGGATACCATAGATATATAGCTAAATATAGCTACTACATCAATATCGTCCAGTGCCTTCACACAAACTGCATGATTAATCATTGGTCCAAGTAAATATTTGTTAATCAATGCAAAATGAATCATAAATTGCTTTTCGGTTTTCAGAAAATTTTATACGCTTCGACGTAAATTGTCGTAGCATGCGTGATCGATGTGTAAAATATTTCATTTAAACGGCAACTTTATTGAATTTGACTTCTGATTTACTAGAATAAATCCAAATCTAGAATTGGTAAAGCGTTAATTGGTCCATTTAAAGTGTTTGTTAATCCAAATAAAAGCACAATGAATGCGATTTCACCGTCTTATATCTGGTGATAATAACACAAGCAACAGTTGATGATGCATGACAGACGAAATAAAAGAACGAATATTTGATAAATAGAAATAACACTACTTTGATGATGATCCAAGCCGTTTATATATGAGTGAGGTCTCTTCTCTAAATATCAAATGTATATATATATTTCCAAGTGAATGCTGCCTACTTTTCGGTGAGGCTTTGGTAAAGACGAGTGAACCTTTTCGGTTGGAATTGAACGAACACTTTGAAGGTCTTTGACAAAAACAGTGTGTTCACACGTCGTGCACGTGCAGATCGGCCTGGCCGAGAACTGAATAGAAACATAGAATAGATTGGTGATGACGTTTCCAGCGTCGATGATGCAAAGCCTGGGCTTTTATAGGGCTTTTAGAAATCGAATAGGGAAAACTTGATTTTGTTCGTTTGCGGTCGGGAACCGCGAGAGAAAGATATGGAAAAGATTTGTTTTGTTTCGTTACAAAAAGGACAAACCGAAAAAAGAAACAAAACTTTACCCTTAGTCTCGTTTAAAAATCAGCGGTTCTGATTATACTATTCACGAAAAATTTGGATAAAAAATGACGAATTGATGGATGAACGATTATGGATATCAAGTCATGTTAATAGTAGATTTCTCACTTTGTCCGGATTATGACGTCACATTCCTTCACCCACCAAAACTTGCCGTTTCGTAACCATGGTTACGCAATGTCATTTGAAGACAGATATCTAGATGGTTTGTCGATATTTTTGAAAAAAAAATCGGGGATATTAAATTTATCCTTTGATCTTCGTATGGATATGTTTAAAGTTCATACTTAAATTTTAGTGGACCTGCCTATTGTATACGTATAAAGCCCCACATAAAATTTGCATTTTTGAATTACGATGGTTGCTCTGCGGCTCTGCCATAACTATGAAATCTTTCATTATTTGAATTCAATTATATTTAAATTTCAAGTTAAAATCATACTTAATCTTCGTCTCGGCTATATTCGTTTTGTAAAATTCAAATAAAGTTTTTTTCTTCTTTAAAGTCTTGTAAACGTGGCCCAAGATTCCCGCGGAAATCAATGTTGTACCCAGTTTCCTTTTGAGATTTCGGCTTATTTCATAGTGTCATGGTTACGAAAATTGCGAGAAGTAAAGCTGAAATCTTGAACAAAATCGTAAATTTGAGGAAATAAGGGAATATATCAACAAAATAGAGTCAAATAATACAATGGTATTGACATTGAGGAGTATTAATCTAATGTTTCGATAAATTTGAAGGAATCCTTTTCCGACCGGGTTCCGGCCAAATTTCGACCAAATATTTCCTACTAAATTCCGACAGAGTTCCGACCGGCAAACTTTCCAACCAAACTTCGACGGAGCTCCAACCAATTGAATTAATCCGACGAAATTTCGACGGAGTTCCGACAAATTAACTTTATCCGACAACATTCCGACCAGTTCCGACTTACATGGTGGTCGGATTTGGTCGGAACGTCATGTGTTTAGCGGGAAGTACGTAATAGTAATAAATAAGTATATGCATATATGTTAAATAATGAAAATGATAGATGTACTAAGTATTTTTATTTTATTCCATTTTATTTCTATTTCATTTTATCTTATTTTATTTATTTATTACAGTTTAACTACAGACAGCTGATTGACATAAACCGATACTAGGGGATTCTCACCAAAACAGTATTCCGATTTTTCCTCATTAATCTGTTCAAGTACCCTTAAAAGTAATGTGTCTAAAATATTTTTGAAAAATATCAAGAAATGAGTATGTAGTTAATGATTGAAAATCATCAAGAAATTACCCGGGAAAAAACGAATTATTTGGCGTGACATCACTGTGACGTCAATAATCTGCCAAACAGCGTGGTTGGAACAGTTCTTTCGGTTTTTTGGTCGGTTAGAACATGCATATTTTGTGTTGGAGATGGTGAAAAGAGAGTGTATGAGCTTAGGAGTTTCCGTTGACAATGTCTTGTGAATAAGGTTTGATAATTTTACAATTCTTCTGATGTGTAGACTTGGAAGATGGTGTTCAATTTCAGTATTACGTCGTGTTAGGTGATTTAGACTTTTCTTCTGAATTCTTTCTAGTTTTAATCTATCAGTTTGAGTGATTCCAATTAAAAGAAGACTACAATGTTCAAGTTTAGGATGGAAGTATGTGATGTAAAGTGATTTTGCAAAGTTAGGATTTAATGATTTTTTGACTTGTCTAATTTGGTATAATGATAGATTGGCTTTTCTGATACAATTTTGGAGATGACATCTCATGTTTATTTTGTTGTCAATATGAACACCTAGAATCTTTACTTTTTCTAGCCAAGGTAAAGTGATATCGTCAATTGTGATGTTTTCATTATTTGTTCCACTAGTGCTGATTTGGTTGACGTCTGTGTTGGCTATGTGGATGCTGGGTTTTGGGAATTGAGTAATCATAAGGCATTGTGTTTTTGATGGGTTCAGCTTTAGACAATTTAGCTCAATCCATTGATGTATCTTTAGCATATCTTGATTTAGGTGCTGGACAGATGTATGTTTTTCTTTCGAGGAATAGTATAAGGTGCCATCATCTGCGTATCGTATGAGAGAGGGTTTTATCTGAAGAAATGACAGGCCAGCTATGTAGATATTGAACAATAGTGGTGACAGTATTGAACCAGTTGTGGAACTCCTCGAGGGCAGGAGAAAGGAGTTGAATTCGATATTGATTGACTGTGATCTTTCATTTAGGTAACTTTAGGTGGTAACTCAAAAAATTTCAGGGACGGGGAGGTGCCAATTTGAATTAAGAATTTTGCCCTTCCAAAATTTTGTTTTTCCAAAGTTGATATCTCAAATATGGCAATCGTCCCCGTATACCAATCACTTGAAATTACCCCCTGCCCCAGACGTTTTGGCAATCATATATTGTTAGCCAATTCCTGTCCCGAATAATATTCTAAACATTCTTATAAGATAAACCGATCTTTCGATTTAACATATTTCATAATAGCTGATAATGCATTACTAGTTTTAGTCTCTTTCGAAATATCCTCTAGCGTGATAAAATCTTAACGAAAACATCCAGGACAAGTAACTTTGCTGCTATTTAATCATATTCCTGCTTTCTTAATTCAGACTTACACTTTGAACTAATGGCACGAGATGAAGCATCCACTGGACGATTAATGATACATTTTTGTACGACCATATGATGCTAGCACTGCATATGCTGTTACCTAGGAGTTACCTCATCAAATGTTGTTTTCCAAATAGGTGTATGTTGAAATGGCTTGACATGTGGCCGCCCACAAAATGAATTACAGAAAACACTGAGCAGCATAAACTATGGATAGCATCTCGACCTCCATCTGTGAATGTCATTTATGGATGTATTTTACAGAACGCCATCTGATATTGAAAACCTTGACCTTCGCGATCACGTGACGAGCAAGTGGGAAAAATTCATTCTAATCATGGTTGCCAAGCAAGGAAACTTCGCAATATAATTTAAAGTCACTGTCTGTGATATAGAATGAACTTGAAGTCAAGAAAAGTATAGAGATCACTGGATTATTGCTAGAAGAAGATGACCCCGCGCTAGAAATTCAATTTATTATTACGTCTACGTGAAACATTTGTATGTTACAACAACGCATAAATAATCATTTTCTAGAAAACACAAGGCAGGAGATAGTGTTGCTGATACTAATGCTAAAGAAACACAAAATACATCAGATAATATATCTTTCACGTTGTCTGCTAAACATGTAAATATTATTATATACGAAGATTTTATCACTGAATAGATGTTTAATAGTCATTTACTGGACGAGTTGCCAAAATATGTCAGACTCAGACTCAAACACTCTTTTTAATGATTTTCACTTGATTGTCCTAAATTTTATCGCAATAACAAACAAGACAAGTTCTATACCAAGTGTGGAAAGATTTTGGCATTGCCTGGTTCCTATTTTCTTATAGATTAAACTTTTCCTAAAATATTCCATAACAACAATATTCCTAAAGTTAAAGTCCTTCGTCAAAGTTGAGCGACATACTTGCATTTCCCACTTATTCCACCTTTTCGAGTACAGTAAGACTTGAAAAAATCAACACAATTTATGTCAAGAAACATTTTTACTGTTTCCAAAGTATCCATTTCGATATCAAATTAAACGAGAAAAACACATCCAATAGCAAACTATTGACTTGCTAGCTTCTTGTATTGAAAACTGAAAACGCAAGGCAATCATGACCCATCATGACCCGTGGCACTTCATCTATTCAACGGTGCTTTGATTTACGATAACACGCATGAGCGTGATTTGGCGCAAGTCGTCTATTGTATAGGCGCATCTGTTAACATTAATTATAAAGGTTAGATTATTTACATCACCTTATTGATATAAAATAGTTCAAATGCTATTTTGCTCAAGTTCAATTAAAATATCATGGTCATTCATGTGGTATATCTTCGTTGATCTTTTTTCGTCAAATAGCTTACAGAGAGAAGGAAAACATGATGGCAAAATGTTCTACACTGATCACGAGGTGACCAAATCAAACAAGGAATCAAACTCGTCAATCGTATTAGATCAACTTGTATTCAATTCTTCGTGAATGAAATTGACAGTATGTTTTTCGTTTAGAAAAGCGTTAATGCACGGGTTTTACCATTCTCCTTCGCAAATTCCACATTCACGATATTGCCGGACACTCGGGAAGCTAAAATAAATCAGCCTGTGACTGCTTTATTCATTATACGATTCACCCTTGTCTCATAATATCACTCGTGCAGGAATTTTGCAGTGAAGTATGTCAACCAGTGCATAAACCCGTAAATACAGTATAACATAATATGTTATCAATATAACATGGCTGCCTAGCTGATAGCCAGTTCGTGTTCCCTTCTCGGGGTCGGTCCATGCATAGATTCTTCACCTCCATGTGGAAGTGAGACAAGCACAGAAAATACATAGTTAAGATCACTACAGGGATTTATCAGAGCACTGATCAAATTATGAAAACATCTTACCCTGACTTGCACTCCTGAAGAAAGAGAGTGTTGAGTTATCATGACCTAAATTAATAAAATAAATAGATACATATGGTAAATAGGCTGCTTCTTCTATCCATTAGTGATAATTTTTTTCTGTAAATAGAATCAAATAATAACCAGTGATAACGGGTTGAAAGCAAAAGTATTTTTAAATTAATTGAATCAGGTTGAGCATCCTATACTTATTAAATACAACCATAATATTCAGGGGAGGCTTAGTGAGTATAAAATAATGTTAGCAAACTTAAGGTAGGTAGTGATGCTAAATTAGTAGCCTATTTATCTATAGAAGATTTGAATTTCTGATGTCTACGGAGTGGTAAAATTACACTGTTTGCAAGATTTTTATTAATTATGTTTGTTTGACGAACTATATACCGATTCACCGCATACTTTTGATTGAGCAACTCGAAAAATAATTTAGTCGAAACCATATATATAAATTTGAATGATTGATTTCAGCTATTTATACAGCAAAATGTTTATAGTATTAGTATACTTACATGGAGACTTGCATGGAAAGGACTGCAGAGGCTTTCCAGGGCATTTCAAGTGCTATTACATAAACTTATGGAGCCTCTGTATCCCATGTATAACTCTTTACTCAAAACTTCGTTCAATGCACAAGATTTGAGCCCCCCCATTGGCTAAAATTGAACACGTGATTCAATGGTATCTGTGGACAACACCGATGAGGTTGTCTACTGTCGTTGTCTAATACGATTAAATAACGATTGCACGTTTATACGATTAGATAACGATTGGACAAGCATTAGACAAAAATTATGAAAGAAAATGATTAATTTGACTTGTTAATTTAGCAGGTATGTAGAAGAAGCACATTATATTAATTAGAAATTGTAGGCAGACCGAAGCCTAGGAAGCTACATTTTTAATGTGAAATCATTTTGTTTTTGGAAATATCTGTAATTATTCATCCTTGTGATGCATTGTTTTGAAGAAATGTTTTGAATGCCATTTAAATTTAAATTTAAACTTGTGAATTCGGAACTCATTCCTAATCTTATTGGATTGTGAATTAGGGTTGTGATAGGAAATGACTATAACTGTCTTAATTGTACATATAATATCTATCTTTATTTTGATTACCATATTACATTTAATTCAATTTGAAGTCAGCTCGCGTTTGTAACTGTCGTGTCACGTGATTATGATACTTGATAAGCGAGATGCGGAAGTGTAGGGCAGGGTAATTTGAAGCGTGAGCAAAGATGATGTTGTATTAGATTGATGGATTATATATATATTAAGCATGATTTCATGTATGCTATTTGACTCATATCAAAGATATCACAGAAACCTGTCGCGGTTCAAACTTGTAATTAAAATTCACTCAGTTCTCATATTAAAAGGTTTAGAGATTTGCCATTCGTGTTCTAGCTATGAATAACTAAAAAAATTGCGCCAGCCAACCACTAACCCCTAAATATTGTAATTAGCTTCTAGGAAGAATGTTTTGAAGGTGTAAGGCTTCCTGGAATTACGTCTATGGAACTGTTTCACAGTATATGTACATTCTCAGTTAAAAGAACCCGAAGAACAAACTTCCCATTATTAAATTGCCTTTCCCAAATTAAAGGTGTATATAGGAACTCTCAAAACATGTACCCCCACTATTGGAACTCTTCGCTAATTAAGGATTTCCTATCAATTCAATACTTTCTTTTGAAAATTAGCAATAATGCTAGCTATAAGAATTCTGGTCAAGGCATTCCAATTACATATTATGTGTTATGGCTTCATTTAATAGACAATTTTTTTCCTCAATTGTCAAATATCCTCAAACTTACTTGCTAAACTGTGAGCTGCTGCACCCTGTCGATTTAAGACAATTAACAGTTAGACAATTGAAAAATAATTCTGTGTTCTATTGAAATGTTCTATTAGGTCTTGCAAATATTTATGTCGTAGTAGCCATCATCTTAACATATAAAAAGAGTATCTTCAAACGTATATGTACCCTAATAAAATACTACTTTCAAACGTCTCCTTGAGAAGCACTTACGTTCTTAATATTTATACTTACCACTCTTTCCTGTTATTTATACCTTTTTTTACTTAATGTCTGTTTTCCTGTAAACTTAGCTGTGTATCAGTCCTTTGAAAAAAAGTTATGTTTAACTTAAAGGTTTCTGAATAAATGATGATGATGATGATGATGATGATAACTCTCCCAATTCTCTATCAAAATGTTTGAAAGTAGTATCATTTAGCCTGCGCGCAGACCTTACTTGAAAATTTTTTTTCTCGTTAGTAAGGTCTGCGCATCTGAGCGAATTCTCTTGTTCTGAGAGGAAGTGTCATAATCAAAAGCTATTGTGATTTCAACCAATCGTTGTTGAGTACAACATATCTTGTACTGGTCAGTGATTGGTCGAAGTTTTCAGCTATTGTTTAGCAAATATTTTTACATCAAACATTCAAAATTGTCTTCGCACCAACGTGGAACGATCGATGATAAACAATTTAGGCAGTTTACGGAACGGGATTAACATATCAAATTTTGATTTTACAACAAATATGTTATCATGTTCTCGTTGGTTTACATAATTATAAAATATAAGAAAGGTTTTTCAAGCTTCATTTTATTTGGACTGCCGTGTTTACTGTTTACAAATATTTGAAAGATTTGACTTGAAGCAACTGATTAATAAAACAGTAGCCCTAAATCACTGACCTTTATTGATGATTTCAGTCAAATATTAATTGCCGTTTAAAAATGAATGAATGCTCAAATTGAGAAATATTATTTAGAGACAGAAACGCCACAGTATCACTGATAATAACTTGGATTTGGCTTATATTTAATAGCTAAACCTACTGAACTCAACTGAATTTCTAACAAAACCAATTCTTGATGAATTGTTTTCTGGTAATTCCACTGAATGAAAATCGAAAAGTTCCATAAAAGTGGAGCTGTGTCTATGAAAATAAATAAATAAAAACCTTTTTTATATTAACAAATACATTTGCTTGTTTCTGGATGAGTTGTTTTCACACGAATGGTCGACATTGCAAAGGTATGCATTTAATTAGTAGACCCGGATAGCTTTGTCCTCTACCGTCTCGGTTCAATACATTTAGCCTCGAAAACAAGCCGAAATGGTGCCATTTTTTCTTGAATTTGTTGTTTCGCGCGCAAAAAGTTGCTGTAAATTTATATTGACGTCATTCATATTGACGTCCGCTGTGTAATAAAGCCGTGGACGCTTCAAGTGTAATCACCAACCTAACCGGTATGACTTTGACTCTGATTGAGCAATACTTACCCGGTATGAAAGCTAACCGGTATAGTGTAATTTGGGCCTCACGCAGAGGTGTCCATCTTTGGTCGTCTCAGCACTTCCTGTCAGAACAAGAGATTTCGCTCGGATGCGCAGAACTTACTAACGAAGAAGAAAGGTTTTCAAGTAAGGTCTACGCGCAGGCTAAGTATCATTCGAATCACAGTGTTATGATCTGTGTTTTTATTTGCCTTGCTGTTTCATTTTTGTTTTGTACTCTTCGTATCGAAACAAAATTTATCTTTTCATTTTGCGGTCTTTGCGGCTTTACGTACTCGCTGCTATTGTTTGCGAGGGATCTCCCCGTGGATCTCCCCAATCAATCATGCCTATTTTATCTAACGGCATTCTTGTTAGTCAAGACCACAAAGACAGGTGAGAATTTATTAGAGGGACTTTGCAAACAGGGCTTGTCCGGCAGAAAGGATGGGATTTGCAAAATTGTGTATCCGAAAGTATGTTCCCACCACTTAAAAAATGGCCGGTTTTGTGGTGGGTGCAAATTTACTCGAATTGAATGCTCAAAGCTTCATCTTTATGTTTGCCCTTCGCCGTACAAAAACAAGTCATGTTTAATTGAACTTTGATACAGCAATGCATTTGAAGTGTACCGTGAGGCACATACCGTCACATCTAAGTGCAAGATCGTCAAGTTATAACTGAACCAACACGATCAAGTAATATATTGGATCTTATTCTAACTTCAATATCTCATCTTATCAGTGATGTGCAGTAGTGGAACCATTCACTCAAACATGCGATCATAATGCTATTGATTTTGCAATAAATATCCCGCTGTCGGATCATATTGAAACAAATAAAGAAGTTCCAAATTTCCGCAAGGCAAATTACTCTGAAATAAATATTCATCTTAGCTGTATCAATTGGCTTTCTAATATGAACAATGTAGAGATGATGTAGAAACATTTTGGAACTCCATTACAAATGAACTAGATTACTACATAGGTAACTTGATCAACACATCAAAAAAACATCAAAACATCAGCAAAGTAATAGGCGAAAGCTAAAGTATCCTAAATCCGTCCAAATCATGGCCTTTTCGAAGATAGATGCCTATATCGCAAGCAAAACGGGTCCTTCTTCTAAAAAACTGTTCAAGGAATTAAGTCAAAAGTATGCTACAGGAGCAAAAGATTTCAGCATTAGAAAAGACAAATCACTAATAGAAAACGGTTCTCTTTCGCGATTTTATAACTTTGTAAATGCTAAATTAAACTCAAAGCCTCCTATACCTCCCTTAAAAAATGACACTGGCGCTCTTATCGCGGATGAATATGAGAAATCAACTATTTTTAACAACTATTTCAAATCAGTCTTTACTTGTGACGATGGAAATCAGCCTGAACTCAAACAGCGAGTAAGTGATGATACTTTCATTAGTTCTATTCCTTTTTCATATTCAGAAATCGTCAAGCCATTACACAAATTACCATCAAAAACCTCCCGAACGCCGGACAATTATCCTGCTTTGTTCTTTAAATCAGTTGCAGACGAAATCGCCATACCATTATGTTTCCTATTTGAACTTTCCATGAAAATTTACCTCGTGGCTTTGATTATAAACTATTATATTGTGTTTCAGTTTTCCAATGTTGATATGTGCTTGATTTATCAATATCGTAACGATTTTAATCTTTATTACACTATAGGTTATTATTCAATAAGATTAAGTAAGGAAGGTATAAATTGCCTCCAAAATGCCTTCCCACGCGGAAAACTACTTATTTCAGGTGGCCACTTCGAATGTGTACTTGATAAATTTCAAATTGTCGAAAAAGCTTTCTTTGGTAACGACAGACCCATATAGATTGCTTTATCACTGTGCATAAAGTTTGTTGAAAAAATCGTTAGATATCAAATATCGAAACAGCCCTTGACAATCGTTTTTAATCCTAAAACCCTGCAGTGATATTTTTAATGCATCCCAACAGTAATATTATTACACTTCAATATGAAATGGAAAGCATTAAAAGGATAAACAGAAGATGAAAAAGCAATCCAGCTATCACAAAAGGCTTATTTCACTTACTCGTTTTGTAAGAACCACGGTAGAATCATTGTCACGATTGAGATTCATCATAACAGTCAAAGTATTGAACAACAGGCAATTTAATAGTACCGATGAATTTCTGATAAACTCAATAACCAGACAAAAAACATTCGCCTTGCAATATGCAATACATATATGTATGTTCTTCGTTCTTGAGCTAGATATTGGATCAAAAGAATCCACTTTGTATCCTGGAAAAATTCTTCTTGTCCCATTTGTAATGTTTGCAGCAGAAACATTGTAACAATAATCTTGTGAAGATTCACAAAGATGTAAAAAAGCAAATACGATCAATATATTCAGTACAACTTTGAAATTAAGATAACAAATCATATTTGTTTGGGAACGAACAATCCAAAATCACTATATTATAATAATAAATATAATAAATGTCCAACGTATTGATGTCTACGATTGTTTAAAATTGAAATACTTTTGTAAGTCAGATAATATGTTCTCTTTGTGATGAACTTGATTTTATTTTTATTTCCTTGATTGGTTGATGATTAATGATTTCTCAGTTTTATGTCAGATATATAACTGATTAAACTAATCATTATGTTGTCAACATAGAAGGAATAGCGTAAGCGGAGAAAGTAGTCACAGTTATTGAGCATCACATGATATAGACCTCATTGGTTGAGTAACAAAGGGCAACCACATATTACTTCATTGTTAATTTGTTTAGTGATATGTTTTAAGCTAACAAAGTCACATACATGAACAAGTTAACTAAACCTGTATCGTCTAAATATAGTTCTGTCACCGCAGCTGTCCTGAAAAGTCCTCTGAAGACAACTATTTATCTACACATATTTTGAGACTTTTGAACAACCCATATTATTGAAAAATAATCAATCATAGTTTCACAATTTTATCAGTAAATATAACACTGCAATGAGAAGTTATTGACTAAACTCCAAATATAACAGAAGAGGGGATATTGGCACTATATACGCGTTTAGAGAGCTTAAAGAAATGTATATTCTAATTGAGCAGGTGTTAGAAAAACACAATTTTTCTCACAACATATCAATTAATGATGCTGTCTGTCATACTGAATTGCAGGTTACTCATTGAACACATGGACATTACTTAATATCGCGTTTGAAGGGATTTTTCACACAACTTGTTACCAAATATAAAGAAGGAACAAATGAGGCTCTGATACTTTTCATTCTATATCATGCCCAATGAGATCTTTTATCAAATAAATATGTTTCTTGAATAAGATTATTGAATCCCCATTGTAGAGCATCTTTATCAGTGGTCATCCCATTTTGCTTGAAATTGTTTGTTATTATCATGATATAATGGTTGTACCCCACTGTTTACGGCTCGAACAAGCTCACAAATGATGCCTCGCGGGGTATCGTTGTGTGATTCGGTTGATGTGATCAAAGTTAGCGCACCGTCGTTTAGGGTGTGCACTATATAAATAGTGTCTGAAAAATTGTAGGTGTGGCTTTCAATTTAGGTGCATTGCCAACTGGCAAGCGACTTAGTGCGTCAGCATTATGCTGCTCAGCTCAAGGCTTGTGAATCATTTTACATTGGTAGCTTGCCAGTTGTAATAACCAAGGAATTTATCTAGGAGCTGATAATTTTGTTGTTTCTTTGCTCTCTGAAGGTTAGGTAAGGCTTGTTGTAGGCTAGTATATCAACTTGCCGACCATACAAGTATAGATCAAACATCACGCAAGTCCTTCTTTTTCTGTGAACGAGCAGGTTTTCTCTGCATCATTATTCAGTGTTATAGAGGCACACGCTGTAGTTTTTTTCTGAGCAGCCATAGGTGACACATCACATCATATCACATCACATCAGAATGGTAGCATTAAATTCAATAGATTATCAAAATGAACTAGTAGGCATGAAGCAGCTAGTTGTTGTTTCCTTAGTTGTTGTTAGTTGTTGTTGCTGAGTACGCATGTGCTGTATTTCATAGCGCAGTGACTGAATACCTATCAAATGACATTTAAAAACAATAAAGAGCTTTGACAATATAATGTCCTTGGAAAAGTTTTCGGAGCGTAGAGGGTCAATATGCGAGAAACTCTTTCTTGATATTGTAAAATACGAAATTCATAAGCTGCACAGTTTATTACCATTAATGAACAATAGCACAGTTAATACCAGAAAAAAGCATTTTTTAATTTATCCAAGTGTAACACCAAGAGACATTCTCAGACCTTTATTGTTTGCCAGACTTCCAATTATGTATTAAAATAATTTTAAAAATAGTATGTCTTATTCTCAATCCTTGTATCGATTTTAATAGTAACTTTAATCCTGATAATGTAAATTTGAGATAAATGTAAGGAAAACTATAATTCAGCCTTACGCCGTTATTCAGCCGTTGCAAAAATTTTACATAATAAACAATATATCTATCTATCTATCTCATCTATCTTCATTGAATGGGGTTTGCTCCGATTGTCCTCATTGCCAATTAGCATCAAATTTTAACAATTTATACATCGGTGCTAATAAATTTGTTGTGTTTAAAATACTTAAGAAATGTTGTGGGGCAAAGTGACTTCAAATTCACCTTTTTAATCAAGACTTCAAAGTCATCATTACACCGATAATCATACATGTGACCTATGTTTTAGAGAAAGAACAGCGTTACAGATGATGGTCTCACTTTCCAATTCATGGTATAGCAACACACAGAAACAGAGACGCAAATCAGGGGATGCAAAGGGTTCGACACCCCCCCCCCTTCCTCTCAATAACTCCCGAAATTCGGTACCGAAAGAGGCAAGATTCGGTCCATGGAGAACTGAACCCGGAAATAAATATGATAAAACTCGTTTTATTCTGCATCATCCATCGGATTGTTACGAATTACGAATGAAAAAGCAATAATGGAAATGGAATTCAATTTGATTGCTGCTGATTGATGGTCTTAAAAGTTTTTTGATAAGCCACAGGAGCAAGAACTATGAGATTCTGCCAGCGCTGCGAAGTCCCTACCTTAAAGAAGGAAAACAGTATACTGTAGGTCTGCACGCAGGCTAAAACAGTGTAGGCTCTAAGCAATAATTTTATATCGGGCGAAGTAAATCATTTAAAAATAAGATGTGTTCTCCCGTAAGCCTTTACAGCTATCATGTCATCGAACAATGATTGAATTGTTTAAAATCAGATACAACAATAATGCCAAAATCGCGATCACATTATCTACATTGACTAGGTTAAGATCAGATAAAGAGTATTCGAATTCGAGAATATTAAGATTTCCAGTTGATAACATAGAACACTTGTCATGTGCAATATGCAAATGCCATTTGTCTTCCCATTCTGGAAGTTTTGCATAATGTTTGAGATAGATCATTTGCCATTTGCATGATCTTCATTAGATTTACGATTACAAGAAGATTTGCATCGTCAGCAAAGGGCATACAGTTGTGCTTTCTTCAAGAACGGAATAATATGATTAATCTACAAGCCTTCGGCTTGCGGCCTGCGCCCGGGGCCAGTCAGCCTTCGGCTTCCTCAAAGAGGTCGCTTCTCTCCCGTTAGTAGCCTGCAGTATGTCTTGTCAAAGAGAATGTCAATGAAACACAATAGTCATGAGAAGGAATTAAAAATGCAGAACAACAATGATAATTCATTTCAGTTTTGATAATTACTCGTTACATACATGTAAAGCATAGTGAAAAGGAGATAATTGATACTCTATTGTAGTACATATTTCAAATCAAATATATTTATAAATATGGGTTATCCATAAGTACATTTTATGTTGACTACATAGTTCAAATGAAGTAAATATGGATTGTATCTTAGGTATTGCAGTTAATGAACTTGTTTTCACAATGAAAGATGAAAGGCATTGGTATGTAAATATTATTGCTGTGTCGGTTGAGTGAATCTCAGCATGAGTCACAACAACAACAGGTGATTCTGAAATTTGATACAGTAAATTACATAAATGAGAGACCCAAACTCTAATATTTTATAATAATCATATAATATAATAATGATTAAAGTAAACAATGTGTGGACACAGTGGACGTTTTCAATGTATGGCACATTATAAATGTACATTGTACATTTCGACTAAAGGATAGAAGGCAGCTAAAATTCTAAATTACAACTCCAATTTTTTATTTGTACAACTTACAACTGCTTGACGACTGAAAAGTACCACACTAATTCTCTGAATTTGTTTATTTGTTATGGGTCAAATCTCTGTGTGTGCAGTGTGGATAACAGAACAGAACTGCTGACATAAAACGGTGACACAGTAAATCCTTTTTTCCAAAGAAGAACATTTCATAATAAATTAAGCTAATATTGGCGATACAGTGACACAGTAATCTCTTCTGCCAACGATAACTTGATAACAAAGTAGGCTATTTGGGATTATGATACTTAAAAGAAAACTAAAAGTAACAATTGCCATCAGAGTCAGACTGTAAGCCCTCATGCAACAGGGTAAAAACCATGGTAAAAGTGACTTCGACAGACTTTACATGAAGCATTCAAACATTTAAGTTTTGAAAGACTTACCGAGAATTGTGTCTTCTGTTTGTGATGTAAAATGGAGTATTGTTGGACCACTTCTCCTTCTAGGCATATTAGAATACTTTTGCAAAATATGATGAAACACGTTTACGAAATATTGGCAGCCATTAAAATAAAGCGTGCTCTAAAATTCGTGATGTTGCTAGGCATGACGGGATACACCAAGGAAAGCAGTTCATTTTCACAGCTTCCGTCGAAATATCACGATTTTGGAAATTTTAATCGCAATTTATGAGCAATTTATAGCATTTTAAACTTTAAAAACAAAACGTCGGATAACCAAAGGCCTATATAGATAACCCAGAAGCGTATAAGAAGTTTGGAAAGTGCTCTGCGGAAAAGGAGTTTAACAATAATGAAACAATGGTGATTTGATCACCGACACGGTTTGCGTAATATTATTATTAATATCTATTATATAAACGTAGTATTTCTATTTGTATCTACTGTATTCGAGATTTACTCTTCTCACGATAAACGTATCAAATTCATACTTTCCGTGGGGTATCTTATACTTTTTTGCGGAAACATAGGCCATGTTTTATGTTCATATCTTTATATTCCTTCAATTGACGGCCCGAAGAGTATATTTTTCGTAGGATTTCTCTTGCGGCTCCATAGAAAGAACGAATTACATTCTCATGTTCGTCACGCAATATCTTTCACACCCGACTGACCTTCAGTTCTATTGTTTATTTATCAATGGGGCTAACTTCTAGCTATTAAATTTTCTATTTCTTTTTATTTTCAAATTTCACCCAGCGGAGCGGGTTCACTTCACTAGTAAGATATAAATTACAGTGATCCTAAGATTGAACCTTGTGGTACTCCACGTGATAGCAGGTTCAGATAGGGAATAATGATCACCGATAACGACAGATTGTGTGCGATCTTGTAAAAAAGAGAATATCCGGTTGAAATGTTCGATTTCAATTCCGTAAGGTTTCAATTTCAGCATTATTTTCTGATGGGACACAGTTTCAAAAGCTTTACTAAAATCTATAAATGCAGTATCAATTCTGCATCGATTATTTACCGGGTGCACCATTGGTCTAATGACTGAAGTAGCTGTGTACAAGTCGAGCGTTCTACATAAGAATCCATATTGAGCATCAGACATTAGATTATTATCTAAAAGATAATTACGAAACAGTTGAGTAGTAACTGACTCCATCAATCTAAACGGTATACATTTCCGTGAAATTGGTCGATAATTCTTACATAGATTCATGAATAGGAATACACTAACGAATTTTGAAGAATTTTGAAAACGGTACGCTTTAATATTTGAACGTCCCCGTAAACCAGAAATATGGAGCTAGCAACCCCCGTGGATGGTACCTGCATGAGTTGAAAAATAAAATATGTTTTCATTCTTCTAATATTTATTTCATTGGGTCTGGCGATATTTTAACCGCTAGAATTTATCATTGGTAATTCACAATCAGCGCAGGCAACACTGATAATTATCCAAAACTTTTAGAATAACGTCTCAAGATAAATGCTCTACAGGTTAGCTTTATTTATACTATTTCTAATTTATTGTTATATCACTATACTAATCTGTTTATAAAATTTTGCATGCAGCTGTTACATCATGTGAAACAAAACGTCATTTATTCATGTGTAAATACTACTGTAATTCTTATTTTAAAACACAAGGTATTAATATAACCCTTCATTTTCTATTATACGTGTTTCTATTTTTTAGCCTTTGGCTATATAGTGGAGATATTTTTTCAATTTTATAAAACAATCAATAGAAAAGACGGATAACTGCTTCTCATTGCTTTACAACCGTGCATTATATTGAACAGTCACCGTTTTACTTTTGTTACATATAAAAGATTTCTCGCATTACCTGTTACTAACATAAGCAATTTTTGTTTAAATTGTACATCACTTCTTCCGCAGCAATGTAATCGATCTATACATACATCAGCAGAGAAGCACTTGTTTCTGGCCATTATTCATCATCAGTAATGTTACCTAGTGCTCTGTATATCTATCGCATTTAGAGCTCTAATTCATACGCATCACATAGAGAATAATTCATGAGAGGAGATATTGTATTTATTTTCCGAGTTTTATATCATAATTCAGAGCAATATATCATATTCAAGTGGGTATCTACGAGCACGTGAGATATCACTATTGAACATGATAAAAATAAAATGACATCTCCATGCGCTCATGAATTATCCTGCTTATTATATAACAAAATTAAAACGAATGCTGTCTTAAGGTTCCTTTGATGAAATTACAAGACAAAATCATTAATGCGTGCTGTTCCAAATGTAACTTCTTCGAACTGAACAGAAAATACTTAATGACACGGCAAAAAATGGAGATTACTGATTGGCTAAAAAGTGGTATTTTCAGTTGTGAAATTATAACATTTTTCGAATGCGGCTTTTCTAAGTGGCGGAAATCCCTTTATACCACTGATAATTATATATAACAAGCACTGGAATATTAATTTCCAACATTGAATGTTGACGATAGTTTGTCAAACAGCGATATATTTCTGTCTTCACACAGTCAGATTGGCCCAGCATATCACAACATTTCTGTTTCTACACGAATAATAGATATGAAAAAACTGCAAAGATGCTACATTGTAATGTAGCTTTCATGTTTTCGTTGCATTAAATTCAGCATCTGAAGTGTTGCTCAAAACGATGGAGCAAAATGTTTTGCTCCTTCCTTTGCTAAAGAAAATCTTAAAAATATACAACTGAGGGTCATTTTTAATGTGATGAAATTGTGCGCTTATTCGCCGGATGCCCTCATTTTGTCGCCAACCAATAGTGCTGCTACCAGTGAGTCAAACTAGACCAAAAAGCAGTTAATTTGAGAACTGATTCATTCTTTCTTAGATCTATTGTTATCTTTCTCTAGGGAGATGAACAACAACATTTTACTTGAAAACGTATGGATTTTATCCCCCTGTTTTCCTTTGGGAAAATGTAAGACAATGGCACATTAAAAAAAGTTTTCATTAATAAAAATAACGCTGTCCATCGATGAAGGTAGCCATTATTGTTTTGCTTGCGTTTCGCGCTAAAAAAAATTGAGAAGTTCTCATATTTGTGGATCACAAAAGTTTTTCGATCAACTATTTCCCCGACAATCATCTCTGCGCGAGACATTTGTTGTGCAGTGGAAAACGCTCTTAAGGTCGCACTATTAAACTCTTTTGTTATGATCCTTCTTTCCACAGCTTAAGCTAAACTTTATGGCTATTGACAATACTTTGACACCAGTTTCCTTGCTACTGGCCACTCTTATTCCAGCTATCATTGGACTGCAATACTCAGAACATTCAGAAAACATAGCATCGAGATTGGTTATAATTAAAAGCATACATGGCATATCTTCATTGGAATGCACGGTTACCTGTATCTTAAACAAACCAGATTGCCAATTTCTGAGGAAAAAAAAGCTGCAAAATTCCAGAGTAGATTGTGAGATATTGAGAACTTACAATGGAATAAATGATCATTCCTCTGAGATCGATATCAGCGATGAGAGTGTTGTGGTAAGTCAATTCCTGGTTGCAACATACAGTATGTATATCTTTAAGAAAGTTCCAAATTTTACGCCTGAATTAGTTTGAAAAAGAACATTTTTCTTAACTTTCAACGAAACACTGACTTTCCACTGCAGGATGGAGTTCTTTTGAGATTCGCTTACATACATTCCTACTATTCCTCCTGTCAAAATTTTACATACCCAGAAATTTCGTCATTAAAAGAGGAGAACATAATCTTGATCTGAATCAAAATCATTTTAAACGAATTATTTACATATGATATAAACGTGAGAGCTATTTTATAAGAGCTTATAATGAGAGATGATCACATTATTATAAATGCTAGCATTAAAATGACTCTATGCTCATTGTTTTATAGGTGGTTGATGACATCACTGCAGGTAAGTGAAGCCGAAGTAATCACAATTTAGTTGATAATTCATTCCAAATTTCATAATATCATCAATGTTTAGCTGTAATGTATACGCTTCCATCTGCTTCGTCTTGGGTGATAGACGATTTCCGTGTTTGGAAAGTTGGGAGAGCACGAGGAAGCATCAGAAAAACACAAGCCTGTTGGCAAGATGGAAAGCATATTGAAATACTTTTGTGCAAAAATTGAAATACTTTCGCAAAAAATATGAAATATTTGCAGTTATGAAAATAGTTTTGCAAGTGCATGGAAGCAACATAATTGCAAAAATGAACAACGTGGTCGTAATGAGCAATGGTTGATAGGAAATTCTTCAATACAATAGAAATTTCTTCATGTCAAAAGAAACAGAGCAAAGGCAATGCAAGTTATTTTCACAGGACTTCCTTCGAAACTACGTGATTTTTGATTTTTCAATCGCAATTTATGAACAATTTATCGTATATAGATACCTCAGAAGGGAATTACATGTTCGGAAATTGCACCTCGGAGAAGTAGTTTGAGAATGATGAAACAATGGTGGATTTGTAGCGGGTGGAATGTATACGACGTATTGATAAACTACCACCACACATACATAGATGTTAATAAGATATATCTTTTGTGTAATTGTAATAATCATAACTGTAGCTGGCCACCAACAGAGAGAGGATGAATGAGGGTTAATTAATATGATCGTTGATAAACAGAGCCTCTATGAAGGTGGACCAGCTTTGCTTATGATAGGTGCTGTCGCCACGATCGGCAGACGTCAAGAGGACTAATACATTGCAGGCAGTGATTTACATTATAAGGTATACATGATTACAAACGGAAGCTTTACAGTTAACAAAGGAAATACATTACGTGTAAGACAATAGACATAACACAATCCACTACATAACTTTCCCCACGGAGACGGAGTTCCGTCGGTGAGTGAAAGATATGAAATCATATATACAGGAATGAATGAATAAAATATAATTATATGATAAAAGAAATAAAAATTGTTTGCTGTGTTTAATTCAATAGTTATACTTATGTAATCGTTCTTGTCTTCTTTGATTTTGTGGTTTGATAGATTTAATGTGTAGGCAACCAGTTCCTGTTTATTATGTAGTGGTGTAATCTCTTTAATCTTTGATTTTGATAACTTGATTGGCATTTTATTGTTCGTAGTTGTAGATTATTGCTTCTACTTGTTTGATGTTCCAAAAATCACTGACAGGATTTATTGCTGGTTCGGGTTAAGACCTAAATAATTTTTGTGTTGACTGCAAGGATCTTGGACTTGATTGTTGGAATGAGTGCATATTAAATTTTCGTAAGTGGATGTCACTCACCCAATTGGTTGAAGATTCAGATAAAACATTTTCTCAAAACGACGGACAATGTTGTATAGGCTGCGATTTCAAGTCGTCGGTGTCACCAATGCTGCAATGTTTGCCAATGTTGCTATTGTTTGTCATTTTTGTCAGCTCATACATGCGGAGTTTCATTTTTCGAGTAGCAAAACTTCTACAAATATATTCCTCACGCATCGACTTGTCAAGACATTATTACAAAAACGCTGTAAAAAAGAATTATGATGATAACAGCATTACAAGAACATTTTATATTTAACAGCAACTAATAATCACTTGGAAAAAACTCGAGTCACGATTGGTGGATTTGTACCACGTGTTTAGCAGTTATGTTGAATATTTTTTCATAAAATCAAATTAAATATATAGGCCTACTCTGTAATTCAAGATTCAACTTGAGAAATTCAAAAACGTAACAACTTGGGACTTGCTATATTCAGATGTAACTCTTACTATATTTTTAATATTGAAAACTTGTTTGAAAAACAATTATGT
Source organism: Haliclystus octoradiatus (assembly GCA_916610825.1). NCBI lineage: Eukaryota > Metazoa > Cnidaria > Staurozoa > Stauromedusae > Haliclystidae > Haliclystus > Haliclystus octoradiatus. The sequence continues at coordinate 17,998,057 of OU744446.1, forward strand.
TGAAATCTTCGCGTCATATTTTGATATGATATTCGTAAGAATTTATTCCGATTGTATATTTAATGAAAATCAATGTCCCATGAAATTAGAAAACAAATCATTGTCATGGTGAAATTGATGAGAGATAATTGATGTTCCAGACAAAGGTTATGTTACATGATTGTTAAAATGATTTTATCATACTCATTAAGCTATAGCTTATTTTCCCTGTCATCAAGCAGCAGTACAACAAAACAGAGCATTTTATTTTTATAATGTTATCCACAGTAGACTATACTCAAGATGTAAACTGCTTATATGCTGTTTATAAAATACATTCTATTCTATTCTATTATATCCATGATTCATTGTTATTCACTATCCCATTCTAAATTTGAGCTATTAATGGCAGTCTTCATAAATCATTTCGTTATGTTTCATCTACATCGATTAGTACAGCTTTACCCCATGATTAAGCATATATTTATTGTAGTTATTTCTCTAAGCAGCAGATACATACACACAGTAGTATAAAACTACTAATGCTATCAACACTAATACAGCCGTATAAGAACTATACCAACTATACTTTTATTGGGTGTATAAAGACTAACAAAGAGCAAAAATACAAATGCAGTTCAAGAAAAAAAAAGAATTAAACAATATAGATAGATATTAATTTAATCATGTAAAACATTTAATAATGATTAAATACACATAGACGTAATTGAAAATTAATAAGCTATACACGATAAGGTTAATCCCTTGAGAAGCCAAATGCTTGTTTATTTGGGATACCTTTGGATTTATAAAGTGATTAATGAAGTGTTAGATTTAGACTATTGTAAAACAAGTTATGTAGCATTCAAAGTGTATATATCGCCTTTTGAAAAAACGGATTTTGGATAGGATTTTGTTCTTTTTTCGTACATATTGTTGTTGAGCTTTTACACAACGTGACTCTTTCCCTCCAAAATTTGACCTCAAACATAGCTTTTTGGAGATTCTTGTGTCCCACGTTTTGAAAATAAAAAAGCAACAATTTCATTTTCCACAAGATGACTGTGATTTTTTGCCACCATTCTATGTTTTAACACTTTCTAGCACATACTTATCACATCATCAGGATTATCGTGTCGCTACGCAATGCTAGCTGCTGGAAGCCTAAGGTTTTTTGCCTCAAAATTCATCTCAAAACTATTTGTGTCATATTAACTCCGAGTTCCAGTTTCTGAGTTCAGACATCATAGTATCTTTCTAGAAAACATTGTTATCAACTTCTTAGAAAAACTAAATATATAAAAATAAAAGTAAATTGTTTAATGAAGTAGGAATGAACATCAAAAGAAATACCCATACGTCGCCAAGTTATTATTCAATTGAACAAGAAATCAAATCTTTGAATTTACCTTTTGTTCTTTTACCAAATTGGATGGCTCCAGGAAATGATTGGCTGGATGGACACGTCATCAAACCCCTTTCCGCAGTCGCAAAATCTCTTACAAAATTAATCAACCTTTATATGAAAACATGATCTATGCGAAATTTTAATGCTCAATCCTACGCCCCTATTATTTCTTATTTATGGAAATGACCCCCCAACAGTAATATCCAATGACATGGTTGGACAATTTGCAGATGACACACAGATATTTTATAAATACAAGCATATAGCATCTGACTCATTTTTATCAATCCAAGCTAAAAGATCTGAGATCTTGAATCTATTTTATCTCTTTAATTACAAAGTCACATAAATCAAATAATTAAAACAGATACATACTGATTGATTGCGATTTCTAAAAACAGAAAAACCATACCAACAGACAATTTATAGAATCAAAAATTATGCAGCCAAGTATTTTTGCTCTTGAAGTACGGTCGTCATGCAATAAAGCGCAAATATGGAAATTACAGATTAGTACCCAAAGCTTCGCTCCCAAACATATCGAGAGAAAGCAAAATGACAAGATGAATGACTTTCTAGATGATTTAAATTGGTTAAAAATAATGGATATTGTAGACCTACGAATAGCATGTACAGCTAATAAAAATTGTGAAAACCTAAAAATCCTTTTCAAAAATCAGAATCCATCTATAACACCAGAAAGCACCTGTATATTCTTCCACGAGTACATACAGACCGTGGAAAACTTTCATTCTCTTTTCGAGTAGCTAAACTGCTAAACAAATATCATAAATTAGAAAACGGCAATGAAGTTACTGTAAAAAAGAAATAAATAAATTATTAATGCAACCCATAGATAAATATATAAAGTTACCTATGTCTATCTCACATTATCCAAGTTTCAAGAAACATCTGCCGCTTATCATAGAATGTAACTCATTTTGTATTGTGTAAACAAACATATAGTGAAATCAAATGTATTAAGGTGTTTATATTCCTCAAATTAACTATTATCTATCTATTTACTTATGTCGTACTTTAAATAATTCAGTTTTTCTTTCACCTCATATGAATTATATCCATTAGATCCGTTTCCTGACATACCCTCAGTAGCACCACCAACGATTGAAGTCACAACAACAGAATCGACAACTACCACGGAAGCCCCGGAAACTGAAGCTACAACAACGGAATCCACAGCAACAACTGGACAAGCCGTAACAACACAGGTCACTACAACGACGCAAGAAATGACAACGACAAGCGAGACAACCACAGAGGCAGTAGCAACTACGATAGCACCAATTGTTTTCAAACTGGAAGCAGTAGAGGGTAATAATATTTCTATCTACAATATGAGGTCTAGCGATATTTATTATCCTCATCATTATCATATCACATCAATCGTTAAAATTACTATAACTTAAAATTTAATGTTTTTTTAAAAGAAGTGATTGATAACATACAGGGATAAACAGACTTTACAGTAAACCAGATATTGATATGATAGTGTGACAGAGCTACTATTGTATAGAGCTACTTCACATCGGCCAAATTGGTGCTCCATGACAATACATTGAAGTATACCTTTGGGTCGGCGATTTTTTTCAAAATAAATCATCAGAGTCAGCAATCTTTTCTTAAAATAATTCTCGGGGGACTCATTCGCGTACCAGTGAAAAAATTCATTGGTAAGAAACATGCTGCAAGTTCCGACTTAGAACCTCCTTCGTTGAACAGTGGACATCATTCCACTGGTGATCACCTGATTCCTGAAATGTATATGCTTCACTTTATGTAAATGGAAATGCGACTGTGAGAATATTTTAGGTTATATATGGTTGCTGAAACTAAGGAAGTCAGATGATGACCAGGATAATAAGTTAGCCTGAATCACAATCGCAAGCCATTGACCTTTTGGCGAAAGAATATGACCTTATATTAGACCGAGCTCCACAGAACAAAAACGGCAGATTTCTCCGGGTAACTTGAAATTCACATAAAATGTTCATAAAAATACCATAAATACTTTCCCGTTTCTTATTTTAGTCAAATTTTATTGTGGAGCTCACCAGAGATTAATTTATAAATCATTTCACGGTCAGAGCCCTCTTAATTCATACATTTGTGTTTCGTCATGCTTCTATGAATTCGCAAAATCTTGGGAGAACAAAAAAATCAAAGACCATGAAGCTCATATCCAGCATTTTCTAGTAGTAGTAGTAGTAGTATAGACAGTCACATTATAGGAATGTGCCGTCCCTCTTACGCCTTACATATTTGCTACACAAAGAACGCCACAAAACACGGTCAGACATAGCTGACAAAGAAACTTTAAAAAAAAAAAAAATTCACGATACAAAACATTATGAAAAGATACTACTCTCCCATAGCCCCGTCGAAGCATCTCCTTCGGTTGCCAATGAAGGATGTCATGCAGCAGTTGAGGGGCATACGTCTGTGATCTTTCGATGTGACCTAAAAAAGACATCTGACGTTGGTGAGCAATAGCAGAGGCAGAAGGGGTAAGTTTTCTAAGTTTAGCAGTAGACAGTAAGTTGGGCCAATGTACTCCTAAAGCATGCCGAAGCATGGCGTCATAATCTGAGTCAAGTCGGGTCAATAGTGAGGTTGATAGAACCCACGTTTCAGATGCATATAATAAAACAGGTTCTATCGTGTGTCTGAACAGTCTTAACTTAACGTCAGTGTTGACATCGGACGCCCAGAATTTATTCAGACCCCTAATGGCTGCCCAAGCCTGGCCTCTACATTGTGTTAAATCATCTGAAGAAGATGGAAGTACAGAACCTAGGTACTTGAACGAATCTACACGTTCTATGTCACCATTTGATGTAGCAAAGTGTGCCTGTTTTATGCCTAAAGCAATAAATTTCGTCTTAGTCGTGTTAATTGTCAAGCATATACCGTTTTACCAACCCGTTTAACTTCATCAAGAAGCTGTTGTGCAACAGACATGCAATTTGTTAAGATAGCAATATCGTCAACGAATGAGGGGTCCGATACGCTACGCTCTGGATGACGTGAAGACCTACGACGATCAAGGGTAAAACCGGAAGAGTCAGGGCATGAACTACGAAAAACATAATCAATAAATAAAGTAAATAAAAAAGGGGACAATGTGTCACCCTGTAGTACGCCACAAGCTGTCGGGAAATCATCAGTATCACCATAGTGAGTTCTAACAAAAGCTGAAGTAGAAGAATAAAAGGACATAATAGCATCGATAAGAACAATAGGTACGTTATAGAAATCTAATATTTCTGGGATTCTGCATCTTAACACAGAGTCAAAGGCCTTTTTGAAGTCAATAAAAATTGCAACAATGTCTTTTTGATGAGTCCAACAGCCTTTTAACAATATCCTAGCTGATAGAATTTGGCCTAAGGTTGACCGGATATTCCTGCCACCATTTTGATTGTATCTTAAATATGGGTCAATTACTTACGCCAGCCTTTTATGTAGAATCTTATTATTAGCTTTCTCTGCAGTACAACTTAAAGTGATACCCCGCCACTGACCCGGTACTTGTTGTTCCCCTGACAAAGCGGCATTTGTGATGGTAAGTAGCTCATTTTGTACAAGAGGTTCTCGAAGTGCCAGGGTGGGGACTCCATCTGGTCCAGGAGACGAAAGGGGTTTCATAGAAAATAGAATAGAGGATAATTCGTCATTAGTAACAGGAGAAGTATTATAATTGGACATATCAGGAGGGGAGAAATTAGGCGGTGGTGCTAATTTATTTAACGATAGTAGACAGGATGGGGGAATATATAAATCATAAAAATAATTACGAATCATACTGCTTGCCTCGACAGAATCATACGCTTCAACTGATAAGGGTTTGTGGGATGGATTCGTAAGACGCCTTACGTCTTTCCATGCTATCCAATGCTTATTACTGTTACTAGCCGTTTTAACCGCCAAAATTATAGCGTTTAATTCATGCTCGATTAGGGCGTTATGAGCGGCAGCGAGATCTATTGATTTTTGATTAACAATAGATTGTAAAAGACTGATATTGTTTATAGTAGGAGAACAGTCACTTAATTGTTTTTTTAGCAATTTTCAATTCATATATTACCTGTGTGATCATTGCGTCACTGCCCAAGAGACGCATGAAGATTGTCTTTTTTTCCGCGGCAAAGCGGTCTCGGCTGCTTTGACGATGGCTGAGAAAAGAATGGAGAAATCACCTTGTGTGGGCTGTCCAACAAGAGAATTCTCAAGACAGTCGTTAAACGCTTGTGAAAACTCTGACAGACTTTCCCAGCAAAGGGTCCCGCCTTTCCTTTGCAGTACCGGATGCGTTGTTTCATGCAAGAGAAAACAAGGCGACGATCAGATGGAATTGCAAATGGTGCTATAGTATCACAATCGTAAAATAAACGTGGACAATTAGTGAGAATATAATCAAGACGTTCGATCCAGCCTTTCGGACCAAAGAAAGTAGCACGTCTTGACAGAGGTTTGCGATACATAGAATTTAGCGGAGTAAGGTCATAGAGATTAATAAGATCAATTAAATAAGGGGAATTATCATTTAAATTACGTCCTACAGGGTTTAATGACAAGGGGTAACACGCATTAAAATCACTACACAACATACGGGAAGGTATATTAACTAAGATTGAAGATAACTGAGCATAGAAAAGGGAGACCTCGATCGGTCTGACAGCAGTGGGAGAGTAAACAGAGAAAACATGTACGATACGATCAAATAATTTAACAGACAATTCTAAAATACGGGATGAATGAGACTTTACACGAACATAACGAACATCAACACACGGATTACACACAAATCCTACACCACCAACACCATAACATTCAGCAGACGATGTAATAAATGTACATTTATTATCTAAATCAACATAACGAATAGGTTCATCGTGGATAAGACGATATTCCTGAACAGCAACAAACAAAAAATTTAACTTACGTGTGAGTGTAGCTAACTCTTTCTGTCGCCACTTCAGGGTTCTGGAGTTGAACGTAGCAATACGATTAGGCGGAGAGGGTCTCTTCGCTGAAGGAGATAATGTGCTATCTCCATTTGGAACTCGATTGCGATATCGCAGTTCTGATCCAATAAAAGTTGAAGCCTTCGGTTTGTGACGATTTCTGTTTCTATTACGATGGTCAGAGTTACGCTTTCTTCTTGCAGCAAGTGCTTTCTGAGAACGGAAAACTCGTCGACAAAACCTTGGCTTAAGTTTTAATTGGGGAGGTAGAATGATGGTAATTTTCTGGCTACCGCAGCAACTAATAAAAGTGCGCGTAAAGGCCAATAAAACTTCAAATAGAAACCGCACGCCGAAACACGTAATAGTAATGTAGACGGTGTCGCCTTACCCTTATTTCTAGATGAGTGGCTTTTTTCACTGAGAGCAATGATTTTAAACGCTCTTTGTTGATCTCAGACGCGACACTGCAGATCAATTTCAACAGATTTCATGGCAGATTGGTCTTGATTGTCAATGCGCAACGATGCGCCGCAGCTACTCACAATGCAATTCCCTCTGGGCCATTCCATCCACCATCCTCAGATGGTACTCATTCGATGTTTCAGATAAAGTCAAGGCTGAGTTGACCTTAGGGGGATTTGAACCACAGTCGATCAGATATGATCAATCTGAAGTTCGGTTGCTCTGCCATCTGAGCTAATCCTCCTTTACGAAACATGTCCGTTCTTGATGAAAGCCTCGCCTCTATATGAATTTTCTCAAATTGATAAGAAGGCTTTGACCGTGAATCATGAAATTTAAATTGGATTTTTGAAGGCTTTACAATAAAATTTAATCAAAACAAGAAATAGGGTGTTTAGCATATTTGTATGGACACTTTTATGTGATTTTCAAGTTGCCCGGAGAAGCCTGCCGTTTTAATGCTGTGGCGCTCGGTCTATAATACGTTCTGTTGTTCTGTCTGGTCGAATGCCTACATGCAGAAATCTCCTGATCAGAAATAAAGTTTTCCTGCTTCAATATTTTGTGTTTCAATGTAATCTCTATGATGAAAGGTGTGAAATTTTTATGTCATTTCCTTCTCATTTCACACTCAATGTGTATGTTTAACATTCAAATAGTAAATCACACACATTACATAATTTCAAGGTCATATACGATACATGATTGTGTATGCTATATTGTCTGTTTTCTTTTTTCTGATAGAAGTCAAATACTAGCGTGACATTTCTCTGGAGATCTCTTCATGTAATTATATTTAGATTCTCGGAATTTCTCTTCTAGTGGATTATCCAACATGTTTATCTATCTGCAGTGGAGTGAATGGTGAAATCTCTGAAATAGACCCAAACAGTGTACCACAAGGTTTTCTGGATGAATATTTAAAAGACACTTCTGACAAAAATTGGATCAAATGTACCTCCACCCAGGTAATTCCCGATTATGATTTCCATTATATTTGACTGGTTTTGTCAATAGAGTGCTTTGCAGCAATGTTGAAAACCACATATAGAATGTGTGCAGCTTTATCTCGGTCAATATTTTCCCCAATTATTTTTCTGAGCGTTGATTTCCAAGTTTGAAATTTATAAACGTTTTTCCAATTGAATTTGAGTAGTAAGTGAGGACGGCATTGAAAGCTATTATCCCGGTGTCTAACGACATTGGTATGTTGTCCAACTGCTGACTTTTCAGTTGTGATTTTACAAGAATGCAAGTATCATTCAGTTAATTTGCTGCGAAATGATTCACGCAGGTTCTATATATATTTAGCTGTGGGGAGTGACTTTTGAGGCAACGGAGCTAATTCCGTGCGTTTTATCTGCTCATTTCATCCAAATAGTGTTATTTAGGTTGAACCAAGCTCATATTCATTCTAAGCTCAATATACAGAATTGTACGTCCCTAAAGAGTTGTGTGGTTTCAAGGTTTTTATTGCAACTGTTTAATAATTTGCCAACTGCAGTGTAAGCCTCTGGATTATTTCAAGCAATTTCAATTTTTTGAATTCCTAATACTGTACAACTAGTTATAGTAGACCGCACGCAGTAGCACTGGATTAGTTCATTCACTTTATATCTCTTAGGTTTATCCAGGGTGTGATTGCTCGAGCGACAAAGCTGTTACATTTAGATTGGATGCTGCTGGCGTTCCACTTTTGGCGTGCAAGAATCACATTCGAACAAACATATGTGTATGCATGACATCGTAAATCGATTTATACCGTTGAAATAGCTCTCTACTTCCGTTTAGTTGCTTCATCATAGAATTGTACATCAATGTACTAGCCAAGCACTGCCTTCGTGTGTAATATGAGTTAATATATTTATGTAAATACAAAGGGCATATATAGGGATATTTAAATCTTTTTTCTACTCCATGCTTGTGATGGGTAGATATAAAGGCACACAATCATGTAATTAATCGAGATCCACATTTTTCTGTATAACAAATAGTTGGAATTGTATTTGGTTTTCTATTTGCTCCATACCCTGTAATTTTCATATCACGGCTTCTTGAACTCCGGGAAAAATCCAAAAGTTAGCAATTGGTAAATGCTAGACTCGATTAATTTACCCTTATGAAGAATACCTTTTATGAATAACCCTGAAAAACCTATATGGCCCACTTTTCGTCGTTTTCAAGAGTGTGTTAACATCACGGTAATATGCTGATGGACATAAGTGCAATGCAATGAACCAGTTAAACCCGTGTTGCAGAAAGGACTGGTCTAATTACCAGTTAATGTTCTATCTCCCGGCAGTCTTGAGGTCGTGATGCCAATTGACTTGTGCCTTAACCTGGAATGCAAATTTACTTAAGGTTCTACATGACGGTATCCCTGGACAACCCTAAAAGACAAATGTAGCATATGCAATATATCTACTTGATTTTACTGATTTTGCTTGATTGTATAAATGATTTAACTGATTTTTTTCAGTGGCGATTGTTTGTGCTCAAGGTTGAT